>LNAS01000048.1:0-99887 GCA_001630605.1 Pseudogymnoascus pannorum
AATTACCACGAGTCGGGGCGCGGCGTTCATTTGTATTTCGTACAAGTCAACTTTTCTGACTAATCATAACTTCAATAACCGCTCCAGGGACAGCCCTCAGTTCAATATTGAATCTAATGACATAATTCTGGGTAACATTGTCAAGAATCCCTACCTTAGACTGAGTAATAATAAGCCGAGCAATAATCTATCAATCTTGCCTCTTCGGACACCAGCTGTCAAGACCTCACTTCTAGTACAGACAGTCACCAAGTATTAGATTCAGATGCCATATCCAGAAAGTGCCAGGGGAGACAGGCTGTTCTCGTTTAAACAATATGTCTGCGTCGTCACTGGTGGGGGAACTGGTATAGGACTCATGTACAGCCTATCTTAGCAGTAACCCCTCGTTCCGTACTACCTCTAAAATCAAGCAGGGCAGCCCAAGCACTCATCGCCAACGGCGCACGAGTCTACATCGTAAGCAGCGACCGCGAGGCGCTCGTAAAGACAGCTGAGTGCCTCCGGGCCTCCCAAGGCGGATCAATTATACCGTCCGTCCTCCATTCACTATCCCCAGTTCAACAAGATACTGACGTGGCCCAGCATTGTCTGCGACGTAACTAAAAAAGAGGATCTCGTCCACCTCGTGGGCCAGATCGAGAAACGCGAGCGCTACGGCATCAACCTGGTAGTAGCTGCTGCGGGGTCTGAAGGCGTACGCGGCACGGCGCCCAATATGGACGCCAAGGAGCTGCAGCAGATGCTGTTCGCCGAAGACCAGATGAATTGGATTTCTACGTTCAACACCAATGTGTCCGCCATGTACTTTACAGTACGTCTTAATTTTCGTCGTCCCGCTGCCTCTCAAACTGATGCCGTTAGACGGTCGCCTTCCTGCCACTGCTCCAGAAGTGTAGCAGCGACGGGGACGCTCAACCCTCTGTTATCGTCGTTGCCTCCATGTCAGGCCTCCAATCCCGCCTAAGTGGCTACTTCTCCTACAGCGCTTCAAAGGCCGCCACCATCCACCTGTCCAAGATGATGGCGTACGAGTTCAAGGAATTCAATGTGCGTGTCAACTGTATCGCACCTGGCTACTTCCCATCCAATGACAAGGAAGAGGGTACCGCCGATAAGGGTAGGCCATTAGAGGAGCAAACTCGGCTGGTGCCCGTTGGGGAGAAAGGGGGAACAGAGAGCGAAATAGCGCAGGGCGTACTGTTTCTTGCAAAGAATCGGTTTATCACCGGCAAGGTTCTCAATATTGACAATGGAGACTTCTTGCGCAACCCTGTTAATTAAAACTTTTGCTTCCCAGCTAGCTATAAGCATAGGTATCATAATCAGGCTCGTTCACAATAGAGTATCTATCAGGAGGTACATCCATAGCTGGAACCTCTATCGCCGGCTTCCCCATAGATGCCTTCTGTTTTTATTCAAATGTGCTAAGTTACTTTGACACTTCCTGTCTATTTATCTCGTAATGTTAAATAGGCATCAAAGTCTCTAAATTTTATCATGAAGGATGGAGTCCGCTAATTCGGCCGGATCACATATAATGTCTGGGGTTTCCCAGTTTATCATTCAAAGTGGGGCAAGATGCGGTGTTACCGTGGGTCGCCGGGGGAAGTGTAGGCCAGCGAATTATCTGCCTGGCGAGTCCACCAGGGGTTATTTAACTAGAACATTTTCCAGAACAGCTCTCATTTGCTATATGTCATTCAATCTACAAACTTAAATATTACGATCAACTGGTTGCCCTTAGATATTGCCATGATGGTTTGAAGCTTTATTATATGTCACCTACTTGAAAGAGCAGTGTTGCTAACACAAATGATAGCGCCTTGCCATTACAGCCGTCTGTTTGCTCTTTGTGGCGAATGTCACAGGAACTGGAGGGCTGCATGGGCTTCCAGTTCTCAATGGGCCAGTCAATCCGGTCAGTAACGTACTCGGCATGAAAACTAGGGCCGGACAATTCATTCACCCAGGTCTGTGGCATACACACGATGACTTGGAGTGAATAAGGCTTGGTGTTCAAAAAGGGCAAGATCCATGGAAAAGCGCATTTACCAATTTCAGCATTGATTCGTATTCGCAACCTTCGGTTGGTTGCTAATATTCATACTTCCCGATATAGATTCTGACAGACTCCACAGTATGTTATGCAAGGGCCCAAAAGTGTGCTCTGTCGTGGAAGTTGCAGTAACTACACAACCTTTACAAATGATGCCCGTGCCGCCTACCAAAATGCACTCATGTGGTATATCACGAAGAATCAAAGCCACTGGGACCTTTCTACATCCATCCTAGACGCATGGGGGACAAACTTAACAGACATTATAGGCACAGACACTTCTCTCTTAATTGCCTTGGAGGGGGATATTTTTGTAAATGCAGCTGAGATCATGAGGTGGGAAGGAAATTGGGTTGAAAAGGGCGCTAAAGCTTCTGGAGGATCTGGATTCTCAAACCAGCTCTATTGGCTATTTGCACGACAATCCATTATTATCGGACAAGCCAATTATGGAATGGCAAGCATAAAGGCCCTTCTGTCATTTGCAGTCTATCTTGATGATATCTCAATGGTAAAGAAGTACGTTCCGTTTTGAGTTACCTTGAGCTGACCCTTTCTAGTACAACTACGCACTAAATGCGTATCAAAATGACCTTTGCGCAGGGATACATGGAAATTACCATCCAAAAACTGGGCAAGGCGCGGAAACCGGAAGAGATCAAAGTCATGCAGTTGTCGGACTTGGCTGGACTGCTGAAGCTGCAAGAGTAATCCAGTCCCAGGGAGTAGATGTGTACTCACTAGGAGATAATCTCCTACTCAAGGCTGCGGAATATTCAGCGAAATACAATCTCAATAACAGCGTTCCTTTCGACTCCACATTTTACCGATGCGAGGCTATTCTAGTCAATGGACCATGGGCCGAACCATCAACCATAAGCCGTGGTATCAGCTCAAAAAGTACTAACGTATGGGATGTAAGTCACCTTTCAATAACAGAACGACTGTATTTTAACGTTACAGATTATCTACTATCAATATGTTGTCAAGAAAGGCCTTGATGCACCATGGACTACGAAAGCAAAGCGGACAAAGGACACTTTTGGAGGGGAGCAGCACCGTAAGAATTGAAATTCTAATGATGCTTGAAATACTGCTGATTATCGTAAATCTAGCAACTGGGAATGGCCTCAGTGATATGCCTGGCTGGGGGGACTTAATATGGTCTTATCCAGGACATGGCCAGTTCAAGAACAATAATGGCGAGACAACCTGGGGAGGTGGAACTATCGGCCCCAATGGAAAAGGAAATATCAACGCCTAGCAATCCTTTGAGGTGCAATTGCTTTGAAATGGAGTTCTTATATAAATGTTAATGATCACGTAGAATTCTCATTCTGTGTCCGCAATGACGGCATGTGATAGGCTGTGCGGAGCCACCACGCGAAGGATCAGCATGTCGAAGTTAGAGTGAATAGCTGCAGCTACCCTCTGAGACTAGCTCACGGGTATAATTATGCATATATATATAACGTAGCTCACAAAGCGAGTTGGTCACACAAGCGGGTCGGACACGAAAAACCAAAACGCATCAACTTCACTATAATAAACAATGCCACAACTATACCAGGCTCAATCCCCTAATCAAGAGCGTAGAATACTATTAGCTACCCAAGCAATTAAACCTTGTCAAATTAAGAGTATTCGAGCAGCAGCTATATCATATGACGTGCCTTCTTCAACATGTTATGGCTCACCCTACCATTAGCGCTAGACGAGGGATTGGACGAGAGGACGTGATTGGGAAACTACGGCCATTGGTCAAAGTAGGATATGAGACCAAGAACCATACGACCTAGATTTTAGGGAGTTCTAGGACTGTATAAGTATCATCTAGGGATTGTATGGGTAGCAGACAGGATCTACTTGGCACAACGTCTTTACATAAGTAGTTAGTTCTTAGATAGGAGCTTTGTGCTTAACTTAATATAGTATCTTGTTATATACTGTAACATGTTACTTGAAACCTTTGTGTCTAATCCCCTGCCTCATCTGTTAAGTGAAACCCTGCTATAAGCTATACAAGAAATAGCAGACCTTCAACTCTCTAAATAAGGCAAGAACCCTATTGGGATAAATTAGATACAAACTTTATAAAGTGTTGTATAGAAATCAAAGCAAAGTTCAGTTAGAAGTATAATTATAAATAAGCAAAATATAAAGACCTAAAGATAATTTAGGAGTAGTTTTCTCTTCTATAAAATATTGCTATAGAATATAGTATCTTAGAGTAGGATATTTATAACTTTAATAAAGTAGGTTTTATAATAAAAGTTATTACTACTACAAAGTTAGTTATAAGCTTAGAAGCAAAGTATTATTTAAAAACTATACAGCTAGAAAATAGGGAATAAGTGTTAATTATTTAAGGTGTTATTTTGTACAAATAAGCACTTTGTTACGGCTATGAATCCTACATGATTCCAGGACCAATCATGGGCTCAGGATCTGAGGAGCTTCGGGGAACGAGTGTTCCAGGAAGCATGGGGATCTCAGAAGCAGAAATTCTGGGAGTGTTGGGAGCAGAGGGGCTCCCCGGAATCACGGGGGATTACAGGGGTCTGTGCGCCGACACATTCACTAATAGAGTAAACTACGAGCAAAGTGGCTCCTACGCTCGCCGCTAGAATCCCATACGAAACACGCGCCCGGTCGACTGGCGGAGAAAGAGACAAAAAGTCGGTTCCGCTTACTTGGTCCGATACTATTGAATGGTTCTATACAGTAACCCCGCAAACGTTAGTTAGCATATAACACTGCAAATATGGCGGGCACCGGAGAATGTACCGGAGTTTTCACCGATAACATCCGCCCACCCTCCGCGGTCAACCTCGCCGCCGCTCAATATTTATCATCGACGTTCATTGGTCAATGAGGCCAAGCTAACCACGGTATCTACCTTGCTCTCGGTTCTTAGATGAAGGGGGGAAAGGTAATCTTTCGAGAACATTGTGCCAAGATTATATCATCGCGGGCCGCACAGTTTACTACGAAAATGAAATGCTTTCTTCCGAGATGCAAGGTCAAGGTCGAGGTAGGGGTTATTTTAGTACAGGCGTACACTTCATATATCACCATTTCCTCTCGTTTTCTTCGTTTTTGTGTTTCTGTTCTCGTCAACGTTGTCCCTGCCCATATTTTCCCAAGCCGTCAGACGCCTGTTCAGCCCAGTTCCTTGAGTTCGGTTTCCTTTGCTCTGTTCTGTTGTGAAAATTTATTCTTGTAAAGCTCCGCGAGATGCGATTGCTTGCTCTCCTCAGCGTGGCTACGGGCACCGCTGCTTTGGCGATACCCAATGGCGGCGACATTTTCAATGGCCATGTCTGGGGCCACTTGCCTGGAAGCCATGGTAATGGAAACGGTAACAGCAACGGGTGGGCATTGAGGAAGTTTACGAACTTGGTGTCATTTGGAGACAGGTAGACCAGACCACCATACAGCGATAAACTATATGGGAGCTGATGGGTTAACCGCAGCTATACGGACGAAACTCGTCTTAGTTATTTCCAGAATAATGACGGACACGGCCCACCACCGGGAACTCTTCTGCCAAAGAGCACCTATGCATCTGGAGGTGGCATCATATGGCCGCGGTGGGTGTCGATATATAGTGGGGCATCGCTATTTAACTATGCCGTCTCTGGGGCTGTCTGCAGCAATAAGATGATTTTCCGCTACCTTGCCTCTATCAACGGTCCCTTCCCTGATGTACTCGGCTACGAGGTACCTGCCTTCCAGGCTGATGTTGCGTTTATTGATAAGAAAACGAACACGAATACGTTATTCAAGAACCGCCAGTCCGACAACACTGTGTATAGCATGTGGATCGGTACGAACGACCTTGGGAACGATGCGTTATTGACAGACAGCACTCTCCACGGCGAGACGATCAGCGACTACATTGACTGCGTTTTTGAAGCCTTCGACGGGATTTACAAGACCGGAGCCCGCTACTTCGTGCTCATGAACGTCGTTCCCCTGAATCTCTCGCCACTGTATGGCCTCCCATCTGCCGGCGGCCTCCCATCAAGTCACTACTGGCCCAACAAGCCTGCAAATATCACCGAGTACAGCGACAAAATGAAAGAATTCTCATCGACGGTAAACACGGTATTCGACTACCGCGTGCCGTTCGAGCTCAGGCTAGCGAATCGCTACCCGGGTGCACACTTTGCCATCTTCGATACGCACCGTCTGATCACAGACATCTATAGTAACCCAAAAGCCTACCTTAATGGGACCGGGACACTAGAGGTTGACGTGCCTTACAAAGTCTGCAGCACAGATGGATCGGGCTGCGTGAAGTCCAAGGAGGGCTTGGATAACTTCTTATGGTGAGCTTGCTCTTCTCTGGCTCGTGCTGAGTGTGGCTAACAGTGCGCTAGGTATGATGACCTTCACCCTAGTGCGAGGACTGATCAGATTATTGCGACGCACTTCATTGATGTTATCAAGGGGTCCTCGAAGTATGCAACATACTGGTAGAGAAATCTTTGGCGTACGAAATGATACGTTGGCAGCACGGTGGCAACCGAGGTTATCTGTGCTATGTGCTATTTAGCAACTTGTTTAATGCAAAATATAAAAATGATCTACTTTAATATGTATAATTCATATAAATCCGAAATCCGATGTCGTCGCTGCCAATGGATTTTGATACCACAGCTGTAGCAAATTGATCCGCACGCCACCTGTCGAGAAACTCGTGGTTTTGGCTGGTAATCGTACGGTATCCCTGACTCGAGCCCAGTTCTCACTTTGGTACGCACAGAAGCTCACAATCAGAATAGGAGCATCATAGTTTAACATTGTAATCGTAGAGTATAAGGGAACTGAGTCAATTGAATAATTAAAGATCTACTAGGCCTACGCTACTATTTGTAGGGCGCTGTGGACACCAGCTTTGACCAGAGCTTTTGCCAACTCTGGGTCAAACCGAGCGCTCGTGGGGCTGCCCAGCTGAGAACTGCGTTCTTAGCTCATCCGAACACCCAGCTTATATGTAGTCACGAATAGAAAGTGATAATTCCGGTAGTATCAAGTAGGCCATAGAATATTGATCCGTGATTGCATATTCTATAAGTTTAGCTACTGTAACTACTTTATATATTCCAATACTATACCCCTAACTAGTCTCAGAGGATTCGTGCTCAGTATCACCTTTATAGTTAAGCGATATTGAAGCTTGGGCGCCGGGTTGGCACAATATTGGCACTTGGCGGGCTGAGAGCCATCGCCGGCCATATCCCGGGCACGGAGTGAGAATTCCACATAATTGCACCATTAAAAGCAGGCGCCCGATCAGTTGCATTATAATACTGCCTTAGATTTTTTCAACTAGCAAGTACACACTCTTGTAGGAAGATATCATCAGACTTTGAGAGAGATTCCTGGAATTCAAGGAGGAACTCCATTATTGAAAGCACCTTTTCTACAGTTGCAAATCAACCTTTGGATGTCTTTATAGAATATAAAAAAGCTCTTCAATAATGCTATTAGGCTGTTTAATTGCTCCTACTTGTATAGCTCTAGTGTATTATCCTTAAGTTAAGTTCCTTTTTCCATAGCGAAGGGTTAGCAGTTTAAATACAAGGACAATAAGGAGATGATTAGTTCAAAGGCATAACATTGAAGGTGAATCAAGTCCCGCCATATGGTAGATGATGATTTCATAAATTTGTCTATATATAGGGCGTACACAAACTTTGTCGGTTGGCTAAAGTACCAGCTTAGAACCAGAACAGAAGTTGAGCTTAGCCTGGGGGAATAGTATTCGGAATACCACGATATTATCATGATATATTGCCAATATAATACTAGGCATGTAAATATCATGGGATAGAGCTTGAAATTATAGAATTTAAACAGACGCTCGCCACTAGTTGAACAGAGTTCTGTATCACTAGGTGGTAAATGAGGTTTTAAAGATCATAAATGAGCTCCGTAAACTGATAGTTTGCCAGTTAAAACTGCGACTTTCGTAGTTTAAAACTGCAAAACTAACTGCCAAGAACTGTGAGATCTCAAAACTAGCTAACTAACTGGCAGTTAAACTGGCTAGCTGACTAACTGTTCACTACTGCACTACTTACGAAGGAAGAGAACGGCAACCTTCGGAAGGCTAATGAGGCCCTTAGTAAACGCCAGAGGGCTAAAAAAACACGCGTCCGTCAAGGAGGTGCATTAACTTTAGAGGATTCACACAATATTTAGGCTCAGAAAGATATTGATTAGAAAGTTGCGCGGGATATACGTGAAAATAGGGGTGGTGAAGGGGAGATGCTAGCAACTGTACGCGCTGTGGCAACTGTGGCAAGCCTGGCCATAATGCACAAACGTGCTAGATTGAAGCAGAAATGCCTAATGTATATAGTTCCGAGTAGTTGCAATTAATTTAAATGGTTGTGGTTGTATAATTAGCTATATAATCGTAGTAGGAAAGTGCGCAGCTCGCTCATATGCGCAGGTCGCTGATGAACCACGTTACATATTTTTTTCACCGTAGTTTTCACACCTATGCGGGATTAACGGACCAGCATATATGCTTATAACTTGGTTATAAACTCCCACAATTACTGCTGCGTGACAGGAACCAAACTCTTCCACACCAAACACCTCTCTAGCTGATCCTTCGGCACAGCCTCCATCCCCGTCGCGTCCAGCTCTATTTTAAGTCTCTGGCCACCACGGCTCCCCCACGGCTGCCATTCCGGCGCGGTAGAGTCTTTGTGAGTATTTGGGTTGAGGGAGCGGATAAAACTGATCCAGTAATTCATGACTATAGGTACAATCGCAGAGTTATACGTTTCATACGAACAGCCATTGCACGCGCCAGAATTTCCCGGACCAAAAATGGCTGGTATCTCAGAGACATGGGGTACGCCTCGTCCCGCTTCTATAAATGCGTCATCATGGACGTTGTAGCGGTAATTCCAGGCCTTGTTGTTGGAGAGGTACAAGGCTAGGGACTTGGTAATTTGGATGCCGGGGCAGATGAAGGTGGACTCTCCGTATGCCATCTCAGCAGGTGTGAACCAAGGTCCATGGTGAGGAAATGATGTTCCAAGCGGGTAAAGCCCCTTTATAATCTCCAGTTCCCACGCTGTCAGAAGTGGGAAGTTGGAGTTGATGAATTGCAGAAATGTATCTGCTGACGTGGCGTTGGGTGAGAAGAGTGTCCCTTCGTCTGTATCGTCGCCCACAATCACTGGCACTCTCACGACTCTGCCTTGTTCGAATAGGTTGTAAAGATAGTCGGGAGAAAAGGTGCCATCCAGTACTGGTAGGAAGTAGAAATTGGGTTTAACATCTGCTGGAGCGCCAGGAAAAGTGGACTTAACATCTGCGACCTGGAGAGCCGATGTTTCCTTGGACCGGAGGCAGGCTAGAGTGTCTCCGTGGTCTGAGCAGCCCACGCCTTCGACGAATCTATTGTATTGAAATTCCGACTGAGCTACACTCCTATGAGTTGGAAAGAAGGGCGACTCAGAGATTGCGCCAGCGAACAGTTTGTCGTTTCGGCCTCCATAAGCGGTGAGGTGGAATGCAATCGAGCCACCTCCAGCCGAATCGCCGTGGATCACGACGTGGTCGGCATCGCCCCCAAACTAGCATTTCGTCAGCTACCATATATTCAAAGACTATGAATTATTTCTCACTAAATGAATATACTTCTGCACCCAATGCAGCGCCTTCCGCTGATCAAGTAATCCTACATTCAGATCGCCATCCCGGTGAATATTCTCACTCGCAAGGAATCCAAAAGCTCCAACTCGATAATTGATCTGGACAAACACTATATTATAATTCGACTGTCGTATAACTTCGGTTCCGTTAAAATTACGGTCCGCATTACTTGAATATCCCCCTCCTTGGATGAAAAACCATACTGGAAGCTTGGATTTCGTTGTGGCGTGGCTGGGCGCGAACACGTTAATGAAGAGACAGTCCTCGTTCGTCATATTGCTGACGCCTGGGCTACCTGATCCTATGCAAGTTGCTCCAAACTTTATCTATTAGTGATTCCGCTAGTTTTATTTTACTTTGCCGCTGGATACGATGAACCTTACCTGACTAGCATCTTGGACCGTCGAGTATTCGTCTGGATCATGAGGGGCTCTCCACCTGAGATCTCCCACCGGTGGAGCGGCATACCGCATGCCTAGGTATTGGTTGACTCCAGCCTCGAGAACGGTACCCTCATATTTGGAATATCCCAAGTCTACAATAGAAGATAGTATTGTGCCCTTCGATGGAGCGGGGAGAGAGCTAGTGATGCCAAAGAGGCAAACGATGCACAGAAACCAACTTAGACACATTGAAATTTGACTCGACATGTTTGATTCCTATGACTATGAATATTTGGCAGTTGATTTCATAACATTAATATATAAATTTCTGGACCCAGTTCCATCCGTCCGGACGCTACTTCTGGCGATACGCCACACTCACTCAACTATGCAGAAACACTATAATCCCACAGCTAGTTTGGTCTCACGAACACCGAGTCGACTCTTCTGCTTAGAAACCGCCAACCGGCCCGTCGCTGCACTCAACCAAAGGGAAAGGCGTCGGTACTGCGGGGTACCCCGCATCAATGCCGATTGGGTCCTCCCTGCATAAGCTGTCAAGTCTAAATAGATGTTAAGCCAGCCAGCCGACGACAGCGTCGGGGCGTGTGGCGGGGTATTCTCCGCTGAGACCTGTCGGGGCGTGTTGCGGGGCATTCTCCGCTGAAACTATCTCATTATATTAATTCCCGTTTTCATATGGCGGGTTTGATAGGTGGTAATTTACAAAATGCGCCTTGCTAGTGTGGCGATTCGCCTGTTGCCCATTCCTGTTACTTTCGTTCCTTTTGATTGTTTGATTGTTTGATTGTTTGTACTTCCGCTTTTTGATGCAGTGTGTCGCGCGACCATCTCTCCATTCATCCCTCCTTATCGAGGGAGAGGGGCGGTGCACAGTGGTGTGGATGGATAGAAGGGTGAATTTATGGCCGCTATAGATGCATCCATCCTAGACGCCATACTATGCCATGCGTGCAGGAGGTTTCTCTGTTTTCCTTCCCGCTTGTGGCCCGTGGTCCGTGATCCCAGGTCTTCATTTCCATCCCTCTTCTGTTCGGGGCTCGAGCCAATCCACCCCGAACACAACAAGTGTCACCTCATATAAAAGTTTCTCACTCCCTTCTCATCCCTACCTATACTGTAAATGCTCCCTTAAATGCTCCCCAGCTCCCACCCCCCCTACCCCCATCAGCCCCAACTTCTCAAACCCCCCACAGTCCCTGTCCGATCCCCAATCCCTGCTGCTGCTGCTGCTGCGGATGATGTCCAAGAGCCCCACTCCCCTGCCTAACTTCCGTACTCGGTCTCTGCTGCTGTTGCTGCCCCTGCTGGTGTTGCGGCGGCGTTGCGGCGGTGGCGCGGCTCTCGAGTTAGAAGACATGAACCCGTAATCGCCAAGTGGCGCATACTCGAGCGGGGTGTGCATAGGCTGGTATGGTGCTGGTGTTTGCGGCTGTTGCTGTGGCTGCTGCTGCTGGTAATGATGTTCTTGCTGAAAGGGCGGGAGGGGTTCTTGGCCTAGGAGGGGGTGTTGTTGTTGTTGGTGGTGGTGGACGGGGGAAGTGACGTCTTCGATGTGTTTGTTTTGGAAGGGTTTGACGTCGTATTGTTCTGAATCGTAGCGTTTGACGTCGAATTGCTTCGTGTCGTATGGTTTTGTGTCGTACTGCTGCTGTTTCTGTTGCTGCTGGGGAGGACTAGGCATGCCCATCCCCGCATTCCCGTAGCCGTCGAAGATATCGACACCGCCGGGGCCCATGCCGGAAGATGGCTTGGGGAGGGTCTGCAGTATGGGAGTGACGAGACGGGGGAGGATGTCGTGAATTTTGGCGATGAGGAGGGGGCGGAAGCGGGTGTCGCCGTTGCGGAGGGAGGAAAGGAGGAAAAGGAATTGGTTAAGGTAGTCGGTTGGGGCGCAGGCGAAGGGGTCGGAAGGGGGGGGGGAAGACGGAGAGGACGTCAGTGAGGGAGTAGGCTACGTCGAGGAGTTTCTCGACCTGGGAGGGGTTAGTGAGGGGAGTGGATTGGATGGGGTGGAGACGTACTAGTCCTATGCCATGGACGTCCATCGAATGTGGGGGGAAGCCTGCGGTCATAGCAATGAGGTCTCTTGAGATCTCGACAGGATACTGGGATGTCATGCTTGGGTTGTCATTGTCGCTACTGACGCATCTATTCGAGGTGCCTAGTTGCCAGATGACATTGTGCAGCCACTGTTGGTTGGCGCGCAGCTCGGCAGCCTGAGACTCGGTCCTATCGAGGTATGCAGGAAGAGCGTCAAAAAGCTGCTTTTGTAGAGCCGATAGGTAGGATGGAGAGCAGTCGTCGCGCGTCTTGTTCCAGAGAGCGACAAACTTGTCGTCGAATGGCTTGAAGAGGGTGACAAGATGGATGAAGCCGGTGAGTGGGGGAGAGTGCTTCGTTAGATCGTCGGTCGCGGTAGGAAGTTCAATAGTTGATGGGAGAGTGAGAGGGTGGTGGCGTTGAAGTGCGTATGATCTGGATGTGTTAGTTGTATAGATGGAAACATAGAAACGAAACTTACCTCTCAGCCACGAACAACAGCCAGTACAACCTTCTCCTCCTCGACGACTCAATCACATCATACTGCGCATACGACTCCTCCTTATTCATATCCAGGATTAGCGCCGGAGTCGTCGCCTCTCTCAGATGGAACCACGCCTTATTATGCACATTCAAACCAAAGTAGCAGCCTTGCAAAAAGTAGCTCGTCGCTAGACTCCCGAGCGTTGGCGACTCGAGGTGGTCGTACCCCTTGCGCACGCGGATCGTCTCTTCCATCAGCGTCGTCCCGCTCATCAGGTTTGCACCCGGCATGCTATCTAGTCCCATCGGGTCACCCGGCACCGGCATTCCCGGCTGGATGAGCATGAAAGCGCATAGCGACGTAAGCAGACAGTACGTATCCATATCGCGGTCGGCGAACCGCGCCTGCGCCTCCAGCTTCCCGCGATGCAGGATCGGGATAGTGGGATACATATTAACAAAGAAGAAATCGATGCACTGCGCCACGATCTCATTTGTTAATAAGCCCGGCGTCGGGGCGAGGGTGGGCGCGCATAGCGGCGGCGGGTTGGCAAAGGCATTCCCGGCGAGCAGGCGCGCGTGCGCCTTGGAGGCGAGTGCGGCCTGGCGGTTCTTCTCGCGCAGTTCGGAGATGAATTTTGCGCGGGCGCCCTGGGGGCCCTTCTTTTGCGGTATGGCGTTGTATGTGCACGCGAGCTGGGTGGAAGAGCAGTTGTGGCACGGGGAGAGACCACCGCATTTCACCTTTCGGCGACGGCAAGCGTCGCAGGCGCGCTTGACGAAGGCGGAGATTTTTGTGGTTTTTGTTGCCGTGATTGAGGGAGTCGGCGGGCGACGAGGAGTGGAGGAGGAGGAGGCAGAGGAGGGGGCGGATGAGGAGGCGGAGGAGGAGGGTGTTGCGGACGACATGTTTTAGAGACTTTGATCGAGGTCGTTCATGGCAGGGAGACGAGGGAGGGGTCGAGGGCGGCGGACAGGCCGTGGTAACGTTGTAGCCGTCACCGATGGGGATTTGTGTCGGCAAGGATTGGATGAGGTTACCGCCGTCGGAGCGGCAGTCGGCGGTGATATGGGGTGAGGGATTGGAGAGGAATATGGGGTGAGGGATTGGAGAGGAAGTCGAGGAAGTTGATGCATGAGCTGGGCGACGTTATTCGGACCGGCTTTTGGGATGAATATGGCGAAGAGGAAAGAGAGTTGGGGGGAGTGGCAGATGTTTGCGGGGGAGGGTGTGAATGAAAGATGGAGAGGCGGAGGAGGAGTCGATGATTGGGGAAGGTATGGGAGTGGGTTTTTTGGGTGTGGCAGTTTTGGCGGTAGTGTGGTGCTGGGTTTGGGGAGAAAAAGGAAACGGTCGATGAGTGATGAGTAGAAATGGGGGGAACTGGGGAACTTGGGGGATGGGATGGGGGATGGGAAGGGGAAGGGAAACGGGTTGTTCAGAGGTCGGAGAGAGGGTGGGGGGGGGCGGTTAATTCAGTGCCGGCATCAGTAAAGGGGCGCGTAGCGCGGGGATGGAACGGTGGGGGAGGGTAGCTTGAGCTTGTCCCACTCCCGTCTGCGGCGATACTGCGCTTTCGAGTGGCAAAAAATCAGTGAATAAAGGAGTGGAGAACATGCTTCAAAAAGATGATGCGGATGCCGACAGGGACAACACGAGAGGAGAAAGTAGACCGCGCATATGCACCTACCAGCTTGGATCGAGCGAGAAATACCACTTTTAGCACAGCATACCCTCCCGCCACACTCTCATCTTGTGTACTGCAACTTCCACTTACCCCCCCTCCCCTTCCGCAGAAGACGCCACAAATACGGAGGCGGGATAGTAGGGCCGGCCCCAAAGCGAATCATGCACCTCTCATGCCACCCACGCGTCGACATCCCGCAAAAGGGGCTGAGCGGGAACTTATTCTCAACCCTTCATCGGCGTCCACCGCGGTATTCAGCATTGACGTGGCGTAGCTTGCTTTCCCTCCTACGGCGCCAAAAAACAAGGAAGAAAAAGGGGTGCGAGGGGATGAGACTTGCTCCGGCATCGCTGTGTGGAGAGAGATAGGAGGTGACGTGACGAGACAGAGAAAGTGGCTGATGATGACGAAATGAAGAAATTAAAACGCGCATAATCAGCGAAGCTGGGATAGACCGAGGAAGCTCTGCGCCGCCAGCTTTCACCTCCTCGGCAAACGAAGAAAAAAAAGCCACAACGTGAAACACAACCCCAAGCCATGAAAAAACAGCAAACCTCACAGCTACTGTCGTCCTCTCGCCGAATACTCCTCCCTAAACCCGACTAAACCAACGATCGCCAACTACCCCTAGTCCCTCGTCAAATTCGTCGATCACGCCCCCCTACCCTGCTATCATGCCCTAAGCTACACTAGGAAGAGACGAGTACCATACCATAATACCAAAGACCACGGTATGTATGTATCAATACCTTATTTTCCATACAAGAGAGAGAGTAAGTGGGCCTGGCAGCGAGTCATCTGTACGAAAAGTGAATCCTAAGCCTAATCTAGTCGTTCTAGGGCGGTCCTAAAAATAAGAACAAAGCCGAGTTTGGTCTCATCATACCATCGGTACTGTACATCCTTACTAAGGATTAGCCCTTACCTGTGTGTATGATGCACAAAACATCTAGTTCTTCTAGCATTTGATTACTAAGCGGAGGCTATTCGGAGGCTATTCGGCGGCTCTCGGGTGGAAGTGCTTTGTCGGGGGAGATGCGTGGGGAGCTTAGCGGGACGTGGGGCGTGCAGCCGCCCCTTGTTAGTCGGCAGGCACGGACCTTATTGATCGGCGACTGGAACAACTGGACCTAGGAGAAAACTGCGCTATTAAGACAGCATGTAGGGCTCGTCAAGTGTTGAAGAGGAGAGGGGAAAGGGTCGTGCTGGGAAAGTTCAAGTGAGCTCGGGCCGCGTCTCGCTCTGTATCCGTCAGCCTCATGAAATCCCACGTCAACCTCTGCGTTTTGCTCACGATGTGGCAGCAGGCAGATCTTGTGCAGATCAAGCGTCAGCTTGTCGAGGGGGCGCTTAACATCGGCGAGTTTTGCTGCGATACTTCGTTAGCTCGTCGTCAACGATCAAAAGTTAAAGTTTGTCGGAGGGAAACGTACCTGCGCCCGTCTGCAACGGCGGAGGAGTCTCAGCGGCCAGCACGCTCTTTGAGGATCTCATGTTGGAAAGCGCATACACAGAAGGAAATGCGTTGACTCAATGGCCCATGTTTATATACCAAAGGTCGAACGGGGGAATAAAGTCTGGAATGTCTGTCGTCCAGACCGAGACAGGAGATGGATGGAAGGTGAGGGCTTCAGAAGCGAAGGAAAGTGTACAGGTGAGCACGAGCAGTTGTCTATTTGGAGGAGCGGCGAAAGACGGCTGGGAAAGGTGTGAACATGGAAAATCTGCCACGCCATTCTCCATGCCGTCCTCGTCACACAGAGCTATAGTTCAGTGCTTGTTACGCATACTTGAGACCACAGTAAATAGCTTTTCGAAGGCAACTGGAAGATGGTGTGAGGGCTGCTTATCTTTCTCTGTGGGTAGCCTTAAATCTTCCCCGTGAAGTGCATAGCTCGTAGGAGATCTCACATAGGAGCCTGGTTTTTCCCGGAGCTATGTGCTGCGGAGTAGGCTCTCCGAGGTGCCATTAACTGCTCAGAGAAGTCTCCTCCGACCTCTGTGCACTTAGGCGCAGTGACTCCCAGGGGACCTCTCCAGGGAGACCACGTCACCTTGGGCACCTCTCCTACGCGTAAGCTCCGTGCCAGTACGAATGAAAACCGTAAACGGAGTACGAGAATACTTTACCTGTCCGCGTTTTTCGTGGCATGTCTTGAGTAATTTGATTGCCGTACACATTCACGGACTTACAGAGCCATAGCCATTTCCTTGCCTTTCGTTGCTTTCTGCGTTGGTGAGATGAAAGAACAGTTCTGGAATGTTCTACAAAAACCGAAGTACTAAGCTGCTTACGGAATTAAATATGCGTACTATGGATTTCCTTCGGCGTGCAGAGAAGAATACCCTGACCGTTGCCAAGTCTCCACGGAATTCTCGGTTTGTGGAGATATTATTTTTTCCATGGGGTATATGCGGAGTAGCTGTGGAGAACGAACTGGCTGTTATTATGAGGCATATTTAGTTGAACTATCCAACCTGCGGACTTCGCGGAACAACAGCGATCATCGCCTAAAAACAGAGTCAGGGTCCATTTACCTAGGGTGGTGGCATGCATATCTTGGACTCTTGGTGGCATGTATAGAGCAGTCTGGATCGTCCTCGGTTGTCGGTGTCACCTCCGAAGTCAGCGATGTACTTTTGTACGGTAGAAAAGTGAACTAACCTACGTAAGTAATTCAGTGGTGACATCACCGTTGGGAAGCGAGTGCGGCGGGATCGGTAGTGAAATTCGCTTGTCGCTATTGTTTGTCCGATCTCCGCTAGCTTCCAGCCTCACAACTCTCAGACTCTTACGGTTTGGTCGACTCTTAGACTCTTCAGGACGTAATGGATTCCGCTTGTCGCTGAGGTTCTTCCGATCTCCGCTAGCTCCCACCTAAACTAATGTCAATCCCGTTCCTTCTTCTGACGTTCCTACATGAACAGTGTATCGCTTAAAATTTATCAAGTAACAACGGGCTGAATTTCAACCAATGCACATGTTCAATTTCATAGTATGTCCGCATAATATGTCCGTATGGTATGCGGAGCCCCAATTGCAATCGCACAAGCAGTTTTTCTGGGGCGCCACACTAATGCCAAGAATTTGAGCCCAGAAACACGGAAAAACAACCTGGTCTCTGGGGTTTGTTATGCGGGTACAAACCAAAGGCCAGAAACGGGAATGGATAACCCTGATTTACTCACTTGAGCTGAATCAATGATATGCTTTGACCCCTGTATTTCCCCAACTTTACTGCTGTATGAACGGCAGTGCAATGATAATATCGGTCGATCATGTGCTCTCAACTTCCCCGCCATTTGAACTTCCCCACCATTCTCTTCAAAATTATCACTTAGGGTAATCCAACCTCGGGGCAACATCGCGAGGGCACGCCCTCGATATATCTTGGCCTGGGAAAGCTAGACAAACACTAGCTGTGAAAACTAGATATAAAGACCAGCAACACGCACTTGAATAATTCTTGTTGGAGTATGCACGAGTTCAATTCAATACGATTCGGCCATCTTTGTTACATTATATCACTGTCGATATCACTCTGCCATGCGGTCTTTGGTTTGCCGCATCGTAGCTCTTGGGCTCTCGGTGCTGCACTTTGCTTCTGCGGAAACTTATACGGAGCTTTACCGTCCTCAGTATCACTTTACTCCCGCGAAAAACTGGATGAACGATCCGAATGGGATGGTTTACTACAATGGCACCTACCATTTGTATTATCAGTATAACCCAGGAGGGGACACGTGGGGAGCGCTGTCATGGGGGCATGCAACCAGTGATGATCTAATGCACTGGGAACATCAGCCAGTTGCACTTCTGGCTCGTGGTTTTCCGGGAGAGGTCACCGAAATGTTCTTCTCTGGCTCCGCGGTCGCCGATACACAGAATCTGAGCGGTTTTGGTGTTGATGGAAAAGTACCGTTTATTGCGATGTACACATCTTATGTGAGTAAGCGGCATTTCTTGGTTGACAGTGTGCTGACCTTATTTTCTTAGTATCCAATGACCCAGACCTTGCCAAGCGGAAAGACTGTACAGGGAGGGACGCAAGCACAATCAATTGCCTACAGTCTTGACGAAGGCGTGACATGGACCACATATGACGCTGAGAATCCTGTCATTCCACTGCCGCCCGCTCCATATGAGGACCAGTATAAAGAGTATCGCGATCCATTCATTTTCTGGCATGAACCCACGGAGAAATGGGTGGCGGTTGTAGCTTTGCCGAAAGTCCACAAACTAATTGTTTACAACTCCAATAATCTCAAGGATTGGACTTATGCCAGCGAATTTGGTCCAATGAATGCGGTTGGGGGGGTTTGGGAATGTCCCGGCTTCTTCCCACTTACTGTTGACGGAGACAGTGACACCATCAAATGGGTTGTACAAGTTGGACTTAATCCTGGTGGGCCCCCTGGTACTATTGGCTCAGGCTCGCAATACTTCGTGGGAGATTTTAACGGAACAACGTTCGTTGCTGATGGCACTGCTCCCCCAAGCGATGGCACTGCTCTCACAAGCGAGAACACCGACATTATCTTTGAAGACTTCGAAGGCACTGGCAGTTTCGCCGATCTTGGCTGGACGGCTACAGGAGGTTTCGAAGGTGCAGGACCGGCTCGAGGAACTCTCGCTAATCAGAATCAAGTGGCTGGATATGCTGGCGACTTTCTTGTGAATACGTATTTAAACGGAGATGCCACAGTTGGAACGCTAACATCGCCACCATTTAAGATAACCCAAAAAACCATAAGCTTTCTCATCGGTGGGGGTAATGCTCCAAATCAAGAATGCATCAATTTAGAGATTCAAAGCCGGGTTGTGCGTACCGCAACCGGCGCTAATGATGAAAGACTCTCTGAACAGAGCTGGGATGTCACTGAATTTATTGGCCAGACTGCGGTCATTAAGATTGTTGATTCGTTAACGGGTGGCTGGGGGCATATCAATGTTGATGAGATTACCTTCCATGACAGGCCGGTGCCAGTGGATTCAACCAACTGGATGGACTGGGGCCCAGACTTCTACGCTGCCGCTACCTTCAACGGACTTCCCATGAAGGATCGATACAATATTGCGTGGATGAACAACTGGCAATATGCTGCATCGATTCCCACAAATCCTTGGCGGAGTGCTATGTCCATTCCGCGGAAAATTTCGCTTAAAACAATCAATGAGAAGGTAACCTTAATGCAGCAACCTGCTGAAGGTTTGGCTTCTCTAGATAGGGGCAGTTATGCAAAGTCGTGGGGCAGTATCCCAGAAGGCAACCGGAAATTAAAACTTTCTGGAAAGGCACTCGACATTACATTAAGCTTTTCCAACTCTAACCCGCCGACCCAATTTGGTATCATTCTCCGGGCTACGTCAGATTTAACACAGCAAACACGCATTGGATACGACTTCAGCACAAAGAAAATGTTCGTTGACAGGAGAGACTCTGGAAATGATAGATTCGACGGTACATTTGCAAATGTATACCATGCACCATTACCGGCAACTGCTGATGACAAGGTGACAATGCGAATTCTTCTTGACTGGTCATCAGTTGAGGTCTTTGGAGGAGATGGGGAAGTCACTTTGACATCTCAAATTTTCCCAAACGACAATGGCACTGATGTCTTGCTTTTCTCAACTGGAGGACGCACTAGGCGTGTTACTATCGAAGCAAACATTCTCGACTCTTCCTAGGATGGATCAGAACCGTCACTGTCAAGCTCAAGCTCAAGCATAATCTCGACCTCAGCCTCAAGCGTAATCTCAACGTCGACCTCAACTTCGACCTCGACTTCAGCCTCACCTACATGCTTATGCGATTTCCCAATCCCAAGCTCGTCACAAACAACAGCTACCGCGACTACATTTAGTACGTTAGCTTCGTTCACAAAAAGACGAACTTCAAAAGCTGTTACTCCTTGATACGGTGGGAGGAATGCGCAGATCCTATCGGTGGAAGTGCTGCGGATTGAAGTGTGATGGTGACTATCGCGATAGTCATTGAGATTTGGCGGTGGTGGCTTTCTTCCCTGGAGAGGCACCTATGCTCTATCTGTTCGTTTATTTCATAGCTTCTTGTGCGGATTACACGGTGATGATGGCTGGTTCGATAGTCGTTTGAGGTTTGGTGGTGGTGGCTGCACGATTACTTTCCTCCCTTGACAGACATCATATGCTATATTAGCTCATTTATTCCATAGCTTCCTATATGTAGTCAATCAAGTTTTCTCTCCCGCCATTATATGTGTGACACTTGTCCTTTTGTCGAAGGTGTGTATTGTAATTCGTAGACAGATAACGTTAAAGGAACACATCTAGGCAGCTGCGACATATGACCATCTAAATATCTCTGCACATCATGATCGCTTGCCCGGATTCCCAATCGCATGCTGTTTTTAAACTGCTCGTTGATTTCTGGAATAAATCTCGAAGTGGAAAATACATTTGCTCTAGACTTCGCCTGCAAGGCGAAGATCTCTGTCAAAAGTTTCGTCCTGCAGCCATCAGATGCTTGGCATTCATCAAGTGCGTTAACGACGATGAAGCTTCTCGAATATAGAGCAGCGACAGACTGGAGAGTACTCGATATTTTATTAAATGTTGGTCGCGTCCGATTCCTCTTATGGCTGTCGTAGAGAGTTTTCACACTCTCTAGTAGAGGTATAGACCTTGAGCTAGCTGCTTTAGCAGACTTGCGAGAAGTCCTTCAACCTTCTGCTCGTCTTGCTGACGGAAGTTGCAGTATAGATATGCGATGCCAATATTCGTGTCTTTCCGGAAACTGGCATGCAGACCACATTATCTCGCGTAAGTCGTCCGTTGAAGGCGTTTAAGAAACCAATGTTTGTACTGATACGACCCCGAAGCTCGTCGACGTCCTCCGGCTTCCAGTTAAGCCTCTTCCGCACTCTTTTGATTCTCTTGCCGACACTCCCACATTCACAACCAAGTTCGCTATTTTTGTCTACTATTCGTTATAGCTCGTCAAGAACATTTCGGCAGCCTTTGTCAATGTCTTCCAAGTCTCTTTTCTGGTCGGCGCTAGGCTCTTGGTTTGGATAGGCAACGTCAGCATCTTGAAGGACGATCAAGACACTTCTGATCCTATTTGGATATATAATAGTCAGCAGGGATCGAATTCTATTAAATCAAACGCACTCGTCTGTGGTAGCCTTGAATTGACTCGGCGCACCCATAAATTCCTTCCGGATCTTGTTCGCCTGCTTGTACTCCAATGTACCGCTCCTAGATGTCATTGCGGAGCGGAGCCGATTCTTGCCGATCTACGCTTCACGCTGAAGTACAGCACAGCTGTACTGACAGAATCGCTCCCTCACAAGGTGTGGCCGGTGCGGCTGGCGGCGATATATGGCGCTAAGTCACTTTCATTAACATACCATTTCTCGTTACAATATAGAGAATCGGCAAAGTCAGCTGTCCATTCTAACCTTAGTTGTGATGTTTGGTTTGTTCCTGCACTAGTGCGTCAAGGCGCTAAACCAAGAATGCAACCCCCGCACTGCATTTCATGAAGAATCGGACTTATGTCCCCTTCTTCCAGATTTTTTGAAATTCCAGCTTCGGATACGTCTGCAAAGAAAGAAATAGTCAACAATGAAATGACATGTACGCGGTAGACGGAGGGCTAAGCGACAGAAAAGGTCAGGATGGGGGAGACGGTGCGGGTATTGCACAAAAGCCACTACGAGTTCGATCCCTGTAGTAGTTCCGAGGTAAGAGCGCCGCACCTTTATTTATACAGTGGCTAGTTTCTATAGAAGACCTAGACTGTATTCTAGACCTAGTGGCCTAAGCTTAAGCAGTAGAGGGGAGTAGGAGCGAAAGTGGGAGCGAGAGTGGGAGCGAGAGTGGGAGCTAGAGTGGGAGCGATGGGGGTGTTGGAATATGAGAAAATGGTTCTATGTCACTTTACATATAATTTACCATGCAAAGGTACTTGTTAATTTTGCTGTGGGGCGACGACATTTGCTTCCGACCACGGTTAGGCTAGTGTAGACGGAAGTAGGCGAAAAGTGGGCGGAGACGGGCGAAATGCGTGCGGGCGACAGATCTTGTCTTGGAACATCCGTGTTTTGTTTTGTTTATCTGCCCCCAACCCCAAAGAGCTCGACACTCTCGCTAATTGGGATGCAAGGCACCTTTCGCGTTGTGCCGTATCCGATAAGAAAGCTGGAGCAAGACGGACGTGGCCTTGAGAATTATAGTGAGGTTATGATAACCATAAGTTGCATGTACAAGTACCTCCGTAATGGGATTGGCCAAGTATTTCCTGCTGGGGTTGACTCCTATCTATCACAATCTACACCTTGTAATAGACTTGATGATTGTTTCCTAAAAATTTGCCTGCCATGGTCGACTCCACGCTCTTATCTATCACAATCTACACCTTGTAATAGCCTTGATGATGGTTTCCTCATTCAAAACCCAGTCCTCGAACAGCTGAACAAGTCCTCTATTATTTCATCGCACATCCCTTTCACACGTCTTGTTTGCTTCATTATCAAAAAGCAGAACTCGTCTTGGCTTAATAACCAAACAGCAACATGGCCAACTACGACCGAATCGGGCTTGATATAAGCTCAAAGAAAGTAATTGCCGATTGCTTCAACGCCATCAGAGAGACGTTCCTTACCAAGGATGGGCTCCTCGGTGACTACGACTACGCCTTTCTCTTCCGACCAGACATCCCTTTCCTAGCTCGATCACGCCGGTCGGCTCCATTCTTTGGCCTCTATGAAAAAATGCCTGTTCTTCTGGCTATGCTTCTGGGCTTTCAGCACGCTTTGGCCATGTTGGCAGGTATCATTACTCCTCCCCTAATTCTCTCCGGCCAAGGCGGTGTTAATCTAGATATCGCCCATCAACAATATCTCGTATCGACCTCCTTAATTGTCTGTGGCATCCTCTCCTGTATTCAAATCACAAGATTTCATATTTACAAGACTCCGTGAGTCCATCAATCATCTTAAACGAATCAAAGTTGACCATTTAGATACTACATTGGAACTGGCCTAATCTCTGTGGTTGGGACATCTTTCGCAATCATTCCTATTGCTACCGGCGCATTTGACCAGATGTATTCTAATGGCTTCTGCTTAACTGCAGTGGATGGCTCTAGACTGCCATGCCCTGACGCATATGGTGCCTTGATCGGCACCTGCGCTATATGTGCCCTTACTGAAATATTCATCGCCTTCCTACCTCCGAAGGTTCTAAAACGGATCTTTCCGCCCATTGTCACAGGCCCAACGGTCATGCTAATTGGTGTCCATCTCATACAAACCGGCTTTACCAGCTGGGGAGGTGGATCTGGACTGTGCTCTTCCCGTCCAACCGAGGGATTCTTCATGCTCTGCCCAGACATCACAGCCCCTCATGCTCTTGCTTGGGGAAGCGCAGAATATATTGGTTAGTCTTAGAACCTGATCTAGGCACCTCACTGCTAAGAAATTTCCAGGTCTTGGTTTTTCTGTATTCACCACCATCCTCCTCTGCGCAAGGTACGGATCGCCCATTATGAAGTCCGCTAGTGTCATCATCGGGCTCTTGATTGGGTGTATAATCGCTGCTGCTTGTGGCTACTTTAGCCCAGCCGGGATCGATACTGCTCCTGTCGTATCTTTCATCTGGGTCAAGACTTTCAAGCTTGCTATCTACGGACCCCTCGTCTTGCCTATCATGGCTGTCTACCTCATCTGCGCCTGCGAAGCAATTGGCGATATTACCGCCACTTGTGACGTGTCCCGCCTTGAGGTCGAGGGCAAAGTGTTCGAGACACGCATTCAGGGTGGCATACTTGCCGATGGTATTAACGGCTGCCTTGCTGCGCTGATGACAATTACGCCAATGTCGACCTTTGCTCAGAACAACGGTGTTATTGCGCTTACACGTTGTGCAAACCGAACGGCTGGTTATTGCTGTTGCCGTATGTTGCCATCGCTTGAACCTGACTTTCATCTAACAAGATTGCAGTCTTCCTACTCATAGCGGGGCTCTTCGCTAAGTTCTCCGCCGCCCTGGTCTCGATCCCCGCCAGTGTCCTCGGCGGCATGACTACCTTCTTGTTTTGCGCCGTTGCTGTTTCTGGCATGGCAATTGTGAACCGTGTACCATTCGACCGCCGAACACGTTTCATCCTCGCTGCCTCCCTAGCCCCAGGTTACGGCGCCACTCTTGTACCGAACTGGTTTTCCTACGTTTTCACCTATGCAGGTAATAACCATTCTTTCCGCGGATTTCTTGATGCCATTGAATTGGTCATGGAAACGGGCTTTGCCATCACCGCGTTGGTGGCGCTGATCTTAAACCTCACGCTTCCGGAGGAGATCGAAGATACTGATGTTGTTGAGGAGGAGGCCAACTCGTATAGAACTGACGAGGCCTTATCGAAAGACCAGCCCATCGCACAGGAAGTGTTGGGGGTTTAGATTGGCCTATAGGCCAGATGATTCAGTTTCCCTTTTTCTTTTTTTTTCTTTGGTTTTTCGGCACCGCACATGCAGTTGCAGGACCCTGCACAATAAAAATGATACCCCTAGGTCTGCTGGAGTAGAATGACGGCACCGGGACGGCGCTTCCGGACACCACTCAATAAAGAGTGTTTTTGATATTCGCGTCTAAGTTGCCATGGTCTTCGCATTATCACTGTATTAGTCTGTAACTTAGTTGCCGAACTGATGGTGAAGAATGGAGTGAAACCAGGAATTGCGCTGCAATTTGTGAGCAACGTTCAAAGATTCCGGCGGGAAGAACAGAAGTCTTAATTAAGCACGAGAGGATTCTTTCTTGGATCTATCTTATAGTTTTTGAATTTTATTTGGGAAATTGTGTAATAGATACCCCTGCATGACGGAAGTGATTCTCTGCAATGTGCACATCGTCACCTACAACATCACGCACCACTCTAACTTACAAACATCTTGAACTCCCTTGGAATAAAATCCTCGTTTTCATACTTTTTCTTGATAAATTTCTTGAGCACTCCAAAGTACTCCTCAATAGGGTTATAGTCAGGCGAGTACGGTGATAGAAACACTAATACTACTCCTGCGTCGCAGCACATCTGCTGGATTCTGTCTAAATGGTGCCAAGAGGCGCTGTCCAGTACAATTACAGATTTGGGCTCTGGGTATGGGTTACAGTGATGCAGCAACTGGGCTATAAAGTCCTCAAATAAATCACTGTCTGTTGATCCCTGGTATGCTCGCCTCGACACAATGCCATCTTGCGCGTATGCTGGGAGGATGTGCCATCTTTTTCCGCGACCAAACTTTGTAACCTGGATTGGGAAGGACCCCTTCGGAGACCACCCCTAACGTCTATAGCCAGTCCTTCCGTCACAGCCAAACTCATCAACAAAGACAAGTTGGTAAGACTTATACTGCGATATGTTATGTAGATAGTGATCTCAAAGGTAGGCATCCCGTTGTTGAGCGATGCGATCGATCATTGTTCTCGTCCAGCCGATTGATCGCAGAGTCCGAGCGATCCATATTTCCGATATCCTTCTGCGAAATTTACGATAGAGAAAGTCTGCGATCTCGCATCGATATAGGTAGGGCTGCTCAATTAGTATATCACAGAGGGCTTTTTCCATGGCTGGTGTAATGCGGCTACGACGGCCGACACGGTTTGTTCTTGGAGTGGGCATTCTGAACTGCTTCAGAGGGATTCTCTGGACGGCGCGTACGCTGCATGCTACCGAGGCTATCAGCTTGGTCTGAATCCCTTCTTTAAGCAATGCTTTGATCCAAATATGCTTTGCAGCATCCAGTTGCGGCGCCATGATTGTGGCTGACACAAAGCGCTGACACGAGAGCGCTGACTCTGGCGGGTTTTGGACGAAGGTTGGGAGGGGTGAAGGAAGAAGCTGGCTGTGCCAGTTTTGGAGTGAGCCGCCAATTCTACCTCCCTCGGTACGTACCTCCCTCGTTACCTCCACGGTACATGTATCTGAAAGCCACAACAAGCCACAGGCCTGCCCCGCAGTCTCACAAATAAAGTTAACTAAAAATCCCACGACACCCAATTCGCCTTTTACAGTAGTACGTATGCCTATCTTGTAGTTCAAAGACGACAGCCTCGCCACCAGTGAGTTGTCCTATACTGTGGATGATAAACATTAGGTGTTAAGGACTGATTTCATTAATATCTACGCGGATCACTTCATCAATATGCTACTTTATCAGAATGCATTGAGGAATATATTTTGGACGAAACTATATACATGGATTGCTTCCTAGCTTTAGGGAAGTTGCGGCGTGTGTAATCTTCTGTGAGTCTTTAGATGCCTTTAATGCTCGTTCTTGAAGTATGCGCGATGTTATCAGCAGAACCTCCCGTGCTTTTTGAAGTTCTTGGGTCCGTGTTGCTTCTGTTTTGCGGAGGACTTGCATCTCAGTCACCAAATCCGCATTCTCTCCTTTAATTCCCATCATCTCGATCTCCAGAGCCTCTCTTATAGCCACTTCTGCATTAAATTTCTCACACCATTCTTTAGCGCTAAGTTGAAACGTAATTGCATCGCTGAAAGGATGTTCTCTGCCCTTCTCTGGTGCATCGAAGGCTCTGATTGTTGTAATGTGTCGTGCTTCTGGTTCATAGTCTGCAGCGCCTTTTCCGGGCACAGCCTTAAAATGAACTCCAACCCCGTTGCACAGGTCAATATAGGCCCCAGTCGAGTGCTTGCTTAGTTGTTTATTGAACAATAGAGCCTTTACAGGTGTCAAAATACTCCATTGATACACGTCCTCTGGTTTTGTTATAAGCTTGACATCAGCTGGGAGAATAGTAAGTCCAAGTTGGGTGCGAAGTGTGTCATGTGATAAGACAAAACGACTGAATCCTATTGTTGCACCGGACTTATAAGAGGGTTGGGAGTATCAAAACATGTACGTACCCCATATAGACGCACTTCAGAAAAACCCACCTGTGGGCGATTATCTATCATCTATTCCTGAGGTGTATGTTCCGCCAGCAACAAATAAAGCACTTCGAAACTACACTGTGGCATTTGGTCGAAAGGTTTAATCCAAAGCACTTAAGGAGATAAGCACATTATCCGGCAGCTCTACATAGGGAAGATTATACGCTGGATGATGTGATGAAGGGACTATCATGCGTTCCAAGCATAGTAAGCAACATTAAGCCGACAATCCCCTTTATAAAGTGCGGTTCTAATCTGGAGTAGTAAATCGCTATATAAGGCATACCTGAGCAAGTGGGGATTCAAGAAAAACCGGATGTATGGAGAACCGGGAAGTATGCATGTGACTGGACTACATCAAGATGCTAAGGGGCGGCCCGATAATGTCGCCCGAGACTCCCAAAAGCCTTCCAGAGGTTAGCCAGGATACAAGTGGTGGAATGAGCCACAATATGAGAACTTAGCTAAAAGAAAAGCACGGGTGGGAGCGCGGGGAATCGTTAGTGTGACTGGGCAGGATCAGGATGATGAGGAACCGCCTGAAGATGAGAGTGCGCGAGCGGCCCGAGAGGCTCAAGTCGAAATAGTAGGTCGTGCTCTTTCAGAATACGATCTCGAGCCACACGACAGGCTTGTGATTTGAGACGTGGGCCTGTTCGTCAATCACCCCACATCCCGTTTTGGTGGCTCAATGTGCCCATTTGTATGCAAGCTCATTGCCGTGAATCCCTTCACGGGCTGGCACTCATTGTAGGGTGATTTTCGTACCCTGCAATCGAAGTTCAGCGGTAATCTCTAGTATCTCCTGGATAAGGTAATGTCCACTCTGCTGCTGTGCCCTAATATGTTATCCATGCTCCTCACCTAATCGAGCGATTTGGGAGCTTCCGCTAACGATTATAGGTTTAGCGACTCTGAGATTAGCACCCACAATAGATAGCGGCACGTGCACTCGCGACGGTAACTCCAGAAACATCACATATCCTTTATATCCCATGCACGCGCGTGGGACACGTCAAAATTATGACGTGTTATATCGTTAATTCGTTGTGATCCTTCGATGCATCGAAACCCTCTCTCACCACGGATTAAACACAGACTCTCCATTCCTTCTAGCACTGCTACTACCTTAGTCTCCAACTGACCCTGGCCATAACCACCACCCCTCAAACCCCGAAAATGGAACAGCGGAGCAACCCCGACGCTTTCCGCTTCCTCGTTACGGGGCAGTACAAATTCGTCAACGCTGCCATGGAAGTCTGCGATGGCCACTACCTCCGCGGCGCCCTCTTCACTACAAACACCCTCTCCCCCGCCCCAACCGTCTTCTCCTCCCCCGGAACAGAGGGCGACGAGTTCTTCATCCTTGGGGACTACATCGTGCAAACAGTGTATCTCGACCCCTGGAACGAGTTCCCCCCCCTTCCTTTTCTTTCTGCCGCCGATCTGCCAGAGGGCCCAGGACTAAGCCCTGTAGTATCAGCTGACGGTATTCCCATATTCACCCCCGGGGTCTCCTTTGCGATATCGATCGTGGGGAATAGCACTATGAGCAGCACGAGTGAATTCGAGGGGAGGCTGGTTTTCGGGAGCGATAATTTCACGCAAGGAGTTGACTTTGAGGCTGATGCCACGCTGGGGGTGCTGCGCTCGGGATTGAGTGGTGACTACCTCGTTCTCGGGGAGACGTTTGAGCTTACGCCCGATGAGCCGACGAAGCCAATTGGATTGGTGCCTGTGGGGAGAGAGAGTATGTTTGCGGTGAGCTACAGAGGGGTGACAGGGGGTTGGTACAAAATAGATTTTGTGAAGGCAAGTTATGGAGAGGCGACCCGGGTGGATGCGCTGGAGGGGGCCACGGTCTTTCAGCTAATTTGTCCCGGGGTGATTGAGGATGCAAATGCGCTACCACTTATGTGAGGAGGCTCCTCTTTTGAAGGAAGAGCAAAATTGAGACATGTTGATTGGCTAGAGCTACCCCTGTCTAGCGCTGTTTCTGATGGGAGAGTTTTGATGGAAGAGTAAAATATAGGGGTATGGCAATAGGGTTCTTAGAGTGCGTAATACATAGCGGTTTAACTTTATATAGTTGCTAATATGTTTTTATATGATCCTGTCCATTGCGTGGTGGTTTGCCACACATGTAGATCCTGTATCGTCCCATATCTGCGTGTAACTACGAACCATGGTAATGTCCATCCAACTATCAAATGGCATTCGCGCTTATTCCGTAACCTCCTTCCGATGCACCTCAAATAATGCTGCCTGACCAACCACCTGCAGTTGCCGTCAGCAAGAATCTTGCCCGCTATAGGGGCGTGAAAAAAGCTGAATTTGAAATTGACGATGATGAGGATGACTCGGAACGGTATGAGATTCCGGATGACCTGGCGTGTCACAGTCGCCCGAGAGGCGGTGTCGATCCGGAGGGTGTGTCGGGGTTGTTAGGGCTCGGTCTCACGCTGGGGTATAGTAGCATAGAGTTAGAACATGTTGGTAAGGCACGTGATGCACCGCCTAAAGGCTCTAGCGGACTAGTCTGAAGTCGGCACCGATCCGCCACCGTCTCTGTCACGGTATCGGAGGGCCTACCAATTACAGTTCGCCACGAGTACACCTGTGTATCGGTGCCGAAGTCCTATTATATAGACAGTAACTCTCCCCCTTGAGTCGAGGGGCAGAGTTCAGTCTAAAAAATACAGTCATGCGTTCTAGCACTCTGCCTATACTCATTACATGGCGGCTAGCCATAGTCACACTAGCAAAACTGGAGAAAATTATGGCGTCGCCATTGATGTATATATAGTAATTAATTGGGTTATTGTGCGAGGACGGAGACACGAGAATGACAGGCGGATGACCCGCAGCATAGAGAATGATGTAGTGAAGACAGGTACGGAACGATGCTCAAGGAACCAAACATGCTTCCTTGCAATTGCCATCAACTGTCATCAGCCATCGGAAGTTAGGTTTAATTGTCACTCAGCTCACACGCTGATTTACCGCCTGCGATGTCGGTGCATGTCGTTGGACCATCCGGCAATTTAGTTAGGCCACTGTCTATCCTTTTACGCTTCATATCCGGCCCGGGAAGGTTGACAGTCTATTTGCGTCGTGAGAGTTCATTGTAACACAAGGCACCTAGCTATGCCAGAAGACTTTCCGCAATTTGACCTCCTTCCTTTCGAACTGCGCTTGAGAATATAGGAGTTCACCTTTCCCCCCGCTCGAATCATTTGTACTTACGGATTTACATACGGATCATACGGCAACGATGCCTACTATATTCCTACTGCGCTTCATGTTCATTCCGAGTCCAGAAGGGTGGCGTTAAGAATATATAGGAAGATCGAGCTCAAGATGCGTGCCGACAAAGCTGCGACTAACCTCAAGTGGAAGGTTGTGTACTTCAACCCTGCTATTGATATAATACAATTTGCATATGCGGTCGCCTTCAGAGCAGCATTTCAAGAGGGCCGGGTTGTCGAGTGGTGCCGTCAATACGACTTGATTGGACGACTTGGGTTTGCAGCCGAGAGGTTGAGTAACACCGACGGCACAACGCCTCATGCAGCTTTCTAGACTTGAGGAGCTAGTTTCGCTTCTAACCACCCTACAATCATGCAGACGACATGGTCTGAATACATGCTAGATTGGGAAGATGATTAGATAAAAAACCTCGATGTGGATGGTGAGCCCATTAATTGCAGGAACTGAATTGTTCGGTCCAAACTAAAAATTATAATTTGGTGACTGATTTATTCGCAACACTGAATACTCAACAATCGCTTTCCGAGACTTCAAGTTAAAGTCGCTATGCGTGTCTGCCAGGTGTCCTGCCAAGTTTGTAATTGCATACCTATGAGCCTTACATATGAAGCCCGGTGCACGTGGTGGTAGATTATCCAGTCCACAATTTCTGAGAAACATATCGGATCCTAATGACTAAGCCGTAACCCTGAGGGTCAGTGTTCGGTACGGATACCAAAATACCCGTGGTATCCGGGTATATCCTCGAGTAATTACCTACCCGACGATAATTTAGGAGTATCCGGTGTATCCGGATACTATTAAGTAGTATCCGGATATATGCCAATAATAGCCAAGCGTAGCCAAGACCTCTTTTTTTCCAACGTCGTGAGACCGCGTGAGACCTGTAATTGATGCTGTATAAAGTGATAATTGTCCTTAGAATGAGCGACTCGTCGTTATCAGACCTGCCGACTGAGCTTGAGGGCTATAATAGCCATGATTCTCATATTGAACCAAGCCTGCCAACGCTGCCGCCCCCTATTCAGATTCAACGTGATAATCCTACACCGCTCCAGCTTCAGCCTCCAGGACGAATGCTGCCACCAACCTCGTCAATACTATTTACAAAGCTATTATATTCACGGTTAATACTTGATAGTAACCCACCTACAGTCAAAGTAACCTGCTTGCAACCAGACTGCAGATATTCGCCTACTCCGCAGCTATTAAGTCAGACTTCAACTGGTAATCTTTGGAAGCACTATACGTTAAAGCATCCAACAGTGGCATATACAGTAAAAGGTCATCCTGTTATACCGTCAAGCCCATCGAGTGGTGCGTCGTCATTTTTTGAGCCACGGCCGCAGAACCTGCAAGTCCAGCCTACTCAAGCTCAAGCATCAAATAGTAGAACAAAATACCGAGAGCTATTACTCTCATTTGTTGTATCAAATAACCTCTCCTTACGACTAATTGAGAGCTATTCGTTCCATCAATTAGCACAGTTCTTAAGCCTAAGTACTCTATCAATATCGTCAAGAACACTACACCGAGAGTTGCAACGGCAATTCTCATATCACCGAGGATTACTACAATTAGAACTCCAGTCTCATATTATCCATGGCGGCCGGATATCTATTACAACAGATGCATAGACCGCACGGAACTATACAGAGTACACTGCTGTCACAGGTCATTGGATTAATGAGAAGTGGCAGCACCGATGTGTATTACTTGATGTAATCCACCTTCAAGAGCCAATTCACAGCGGCGAATATCTCGCTCGAGAGTTAGCTGCAGTAACAGATAGCTTCGAAATTACAGGTGCTATATTCACTTATACACGGGATAATGCCTCAGCAAATACTGTGATGCTTTCGGAATATGAGAAAATAGCCAGTAAGCAGCATACAACGATTCAACAGCCATGGACATTTACTATAAAGGAAGGCGACATTCGATATACTGCTCATATTATCAATCTCGCAGTTCAAGCTACTCTAAAGAGCTTAAAAGCCAGCCCAGATACAGAATCAGAAGCGTACTGGTGTCAGCAAGGGCTTGCCCGGATTCCGCAGCGCAATAATAACTCTACTGAAGTATCAGCTATACTTGACAAGCTACGACGGCATATTTATGTCTTTCGAAACCGAAGAGCATGGAAGGATGCTTTACAGAAGCAGGTAGAAGCTGCAGGCCAGAAGCCACGCCAATTATCACTTGATATGCCTGTACGCTGGAACTCAATGTACTATATGCTTGAAGCAGCTATTAAGCTTCGTATACCAATTACTGCAGTATGCTCTATACAGAAGCTTGATATTAGTATGAAGGATATTGCGTTAACAAGTAACGATTGGGCTATTATCGAAGCTCTTGAACGATTGTTCTTAGTATTCCTAAAGCCGTCAAGACAGCTACAAAGCGATTCATATCCAACGCTTAACTTTACTATTCCTCTTTACCTTAAGATGATAAATAAGGTTACATTACTACAAGAAGAGCTTGGTATAAGCTCTATAATCGGAGTAGCTTGTGGAGCTGCGCTTCAAAAGCTTAATGAGTATTATACTCTTACGACGAATCAGCAGTGTAAGCACTCAGCTGTTGCTACGATTTGCGACCCACGAATGAATCATACAGTATTTAAAAAGCTATATCCAGAAGCTATAGATAATACACGAAGATTACGAGCAAGAGCGCAGTTTTGAGGACGTTTGTAGAACATACCAACGGCGAGAGTATCATATTGATACAGAGCGAATTACCCATGAAACAGCTCTCGCAGAAGCAATGGGTAATACTACTACAATAGATCAAGAACCCGATTCTGATGAAGATCTATTTGCGTCAGAAGGCTTAGCTTTTCAAGAGCCAGAATGGAGGTACTGGATGCTTGAACCACGGCCTGGTAAGCACACCGATATTCTCAAATATTGGTGCGCAAAGCAATACCAGTATCCAGTTATTGCCCGTATTGCTCGAGATCATCTGGCAATTCCAGCGACTTCTGCAGCTTCGGAGCGGGTATTTAGTAATGGAAGTGATATTATCACAAAGAAGCGGAACAGGTTATCACCGCCTACTATTAGATATTTACTATGCTTACGGAATTGGGGTAAAATACAGGAGGCTGATAGCGACGGCGACGATGCTGACGATGAAGCACCTGAATAGGGGCTTACAGAAAAAGGGGGGGTCCTCACGGAAAGGGGGGGTTATCAAAAGCTTCATTTTTTTTTATATATGCTATTCTATTTTTATATACGATATTCAGCCTCATGTATCCGGATACTTACCCTACCCTACCCGTCAGATCGTCGCCGGATATATACCCTACTCGTGAGCTTCACGGATACTACCCGGATACGTATCCGCCGAACACTGCTGAGGGTTGGAAGAAGGCAGCCTGGGGTTACTTAGAGTAGGGTTTTCTCGCTCGCAACGATTCATGCACCACTACATTCTTGTTCAAAGGTCTATTCAAGGTATACAAACAATCTACAAGCTTTACAGGATTTGATGGCTTCGATACATTGCACATTTGACAGCCGCTCTATCATTAAGACCCCCGAGCACGAACGATACAGAAAAAACTCATATCCCATCTTCCATCTTTCACAAACCTACACTACTCGGAATAGCCAGCGACAGCACAAGTAGGTCACGAAACCCTCAAAGTCCCGGATATTTAGCACAGCAAATCGCCGAAATATTACCATTCAACCGCCTCACATCCCACGCGAAATTGTTTGGGAAAGCCATTATAAGACAGGAGATCGTAAGCATACTTCTGAACTCTTCTCTACGAAATGTTGACTAACTGAGTTTTTAGATGAGTACAATCCCTTCACCTCTAGATGCACGTCACTTGATCGAGGTCAAAGCCACGGAAGGGAAGGGCTTGGTCATCTTTGCGAAAGAAAAGATTCCGCGTGGAACCAGACTCGTTGCGACTTTGCTTAAAGCTCCCATCAACCACACCACTAGAGGTGCTGATGTCATGCGCGCCTTCAACAACCTTTCCGCCTCCTCGCAACAAGCTTATCTAGAGCTACATGGCTATGCGTCTGAAGACACCAAGAAACGTCATAATTGGGACATGCTCGGAGATTTGGATCGTCAAGTTTTTGCCGTATATGTAGCAAACTGCTAGGGCAGGGACGTCTTCCGGGTTGCATCTCGATTCAATAATTCCTGCATCCCGAATATTCACAATGCGTACAACTCGATGATCGAGAAGGAGACATTTCATAACATACGCGATATCGAAGTAGGCGAGGAGCTCACTATCTCCTATGTTCTTGGCATCTGTAGCCGGAGTAAGCGACAAGTGAGGTTGAGCAAATGGGGGTTTGAATGCACATGTCCAGCTTGTGAGGATACATCAGAAGGGAGGAATATAGATAAACAGCTTGTCCAGCTTGCCGCACTCTTTCAAGAGGCCGAATCAATTAGCCCCGTCCTGCTAGCGTCCGAGAAGAGCATAAAACGGTTTAGAGAAACCGCGGCCCTCATGCGGTCTATAGGTCTAGTGGGAAAAGCCCTGAACAACTGGCAAGTTTCGTTCCGTAACCCTAAATTTACGCGTTCTAGAGTAGTTTCAGTTATCGTGATGCTGCATTTTGTAGTGCATTTTCAGGAAACGTCCAGATGGCATCACTGTGGGCGAAAAAAGAAGTCGAAGTTGACTATTATTGCCTCGACAAAGATCATCCGGATTATCCAAAAGAGGTGAGAGTGCTATAACAGCTGAGAGCTGCAGCAAAGAGTAAGAAGCCATTCCATTACATGCAAATTAGGTGGGTCTTAGAGTGGGACGAAGGACCTGAATAGGATCTAGACCAGTGTCTCCAATAAAGCCTAGCTGTTTATAATAAGCAGTTGAACAACTACCATCTATGCCGGGCTGCTCTTTCAGTAACTACTGATCATATATAGAACATACAGGTGTGAATAATCGCGTTTTACGACTGTTGGAATGGGTGGAAACGACTCGGCTAATATGGCGAGGCACTCCGCATACCAGCGAATTAAGGCTACGGCCACGCCTAGAGCTCTTAAAATCGAAAACAGAACTGCTATCGCTCTTGGATAGACCTGAAGAATTCATTGGAAGGATTTTTCGTAGCCAAGATAAAGTTTGGGTCCACCGTTGCTCCCAAATCATTGCGGCGCACATGTAACACTTTATAAGCGACGACAATGAACGCCATGTCTCGCGCGTTCAGCTTCGGAAACTATTATGTTATTATGTTAGCATACGAAATGTCAGATTCCACCTTGATTGGTAAGTCTGTAGATTATTGATAAAAGTATGTCATAGTGTTGGATTTTAAACATGCAAATTTTATTCAGGTTATCAAGAACCAAAATAAATATAGCAGGATTTACGCAAAGGTTCAGAGAGAGCTATCTAATACTATAGTAAAATATTAATGTTATTTTTATTTTTATTTTTACAATAACTTACGTGTGAAATATAAAATATAATGCCAGTAGCAGCCCACCCACACCCTCTCAGCCTGAAGTTCATATATCTCAATCAGCACAGCACCTCATTGACCAGTTTACTTACCCGCATACATGCTCACGTGAACATCACGCTCTCCTTCTACAGAACCACTTGCATAAAGTCCGGAACCATCCCTACACCAATGCTGAATGCAGCAGCGTTGAAAATTTGCAGCAGCTTGTGGATCCGACTCTTCCCCACAACAACTATATTCTAGATGTGTTGAGCCGAAATGATATCAAAATTGCAGACCGATACACGTGCTTTGAAAGCTGTCCGGCAGAACCGCTAATATTATCGGATGAACGTATGCAGGATTGCCGATTCCGAAAACTATTTGAGGGCCGAGAGAGTGATTTTACTCAACCGCAAAATGTTTGCCTCCATCTACATACATCTAGTAGGCTAGCGCGGCCTCTAACTGGAGTAGTGGATATCGATAGTGCCTGCGGGTTTACGACAAGTCTAGGTGCCTTCTTGAATGGGCTTGACTGGGTGATGAAGCCTCACAGAGTGCGAAATATGAGCCATAACATCCATGGTGTGCACCTATCATTTCAAACCGAAGGTTCAGATGGAAAAACACGGCACTCCTCTATCCCGGTTCACAAAGTACCCCACATCCACCTAGGGACTGGTGTTGGGCTTCTTAAGATTGAAGCTTTTATTCTGTTCTCTCGGATATCAAATCGGACTAGCAACTTTTTATTGGACAGCGAGGAGGAAATATGGTATGATGAGATATGGATGCCCGCGTTAATTCAAACCATCCCAAGTGACGAATTTCAAGAGATCCCTACATCATGGAAGGCAGCAGCTGCTAAGAGCAGGGCAAAGGGTTCAGAGAGTTACTCCTTTCAAGAAACTATGTTCCATAGCCAGCAGCGACTCCTGTCAGTCATACTACAGCCTCAATATCTCGACAATATCTGGATGCGAGTATTGCACGGCCTTGAGAGTGATGTTGAGAGATATTACATGTTCCAAGACTGTCAACTCTTTCTGAATAGTAAAAATCTGAAGATGCAGTCCAAGAGCAACTCATGGTTGCATCTATCATTATCCTGGGACAGTCTGTGGGCCGCTACAATTGACTCATCATTTATCGACCGATCGCGGTTTTGGTTAGATACTGGCCGACAGGTGACTCCGCCGGACCACTTTCTCAAGAACGATTCTGTTGACCTGGCTCAGTATACACCCGAGACCTATCTCTGGCGGCGATGCTGCTTAAATAGCTATATCCAGCTGAGACAGCTGAACCATCCAAAAGGCCACCTTCAACAGACCATTTATCAATCTGCAGCCTTCCACGACATACTGTCGATGACGCTTACGCCTTCTCTTAAATCTACCGAGCGCCACGAGGGCCTCATCTACTCGCAGTTTTACATGAAGGAGAAGGTCAACTTTGTATCAGCGACAACATCCCTCTTTGCTAACCCCGATTTGGAAAGCAAAGCCCTTGATCCTGACTACGTAAAGACGATAATGCAAAAGACTGGCAGCGGTCCAAAGCTTAGTACTCGAAGATTGGTCAAAGCCTACCTCGCAGGGAAAGTACGAGTGCATAGTAGCATTCGGGATGCTAGGAAGCGCTCCTTTGGGGTTCAGGAGGAACATAGAATATCTCTCCAGCTTTAGGGCCAGGTGCTTCCAGTACTCGTCCAGCGAGAGCAAGAAGATGTGCCAAGCAGCACCTCGGCTGTCATGGAACAGCCCTTTTTCATCATCCCCAGCAATACGTATTTTGGAGTTGTCTATGGTCAGATGAACAAATTTTGTCTTGGATTTGAATATGTCCTATCACGGGCTAACTCTGAATTCACTATGTGGGAGGAAATGCAAGCCGCAACTCTCTTCCTTCGGTCCCTCCAGCGGTCATTCAGCACCTGGATAGTGCAACAAGAGCCCGCACTATGGAAGGATAAATGGGAGCGGCAGGTTGGACCAGACAAGTCATCAACCACTCATCAAGGGTTGAATGTTGGTACCCTCTCTGGAAGGACAGGATTCGGTTGGTTCTCGTCCCTATTCGATTGGAGCTGTTGGAGGCTCAAGGATCAGTATGTTCCACTCGTTCTTCAGGAAAACCCGCGCCTTCTTCGACATTACCAGGCAAAACGTGCCTCTCTTCGCGATAAGCACTCTCTCTTCGTTAGGCTACAGCTGGTTGAACGTTGGTGGATGAAGCACGGCTCTGTCGCAGGTGTAAAATTGGCTCTAGTCGAGTACTTATGTGGGCTCTGTATTGCTGAATCCGGAGAGATGTGTGGGGGTTCTTGTTAGAAAAGAAGGACGTTGGTAAAGAGCACAAGATGTATCTAATGACAGCGGATGTACCTCTTTGCTATCACACACTCAAGTTATACCTAGTGGATAAAGAGCCCTGGTTTGTTACTGGCAACAAAGCCGACATCAAAACAATTCCTACCCTAGCTGCCTACTTGTTCAACGAGGAGCCATATGCAGTTGACCCAGAGCGAGCGAAAGGAGCGTTCAAAGACCGTCGATTTTGGGATGATAAAGCGTACCGCATCATCTTCTATAGATGTCTTGCTCTATTAAACCGAGCCGCAAATCGGGAATGGGCTGATTTACTCGATGATATAGTTAAAGGTTCAGTATCAGCACAGAATTATGTGCTGCCATATCCTGACCCAGGGTGCTTATTCACGACGACAAAGCGTACCAGAGGGCGAGGTGCGGATACAGAGGTGAAACCTCGACGTATTTGGGCTGCAGTATGGGTGAAGGATAAGGGCCCTGCTTCTCTTCTCCGAGAGCTTGGCCTGAAAGGGAAGTGTCTAGCATATGATGCCAATCGAATTGTGAAAAGAGCCAAAGATGAAGATATTCTTCAGATCGGAGGGAGGCTCCAGGGTAATGCCGATGTGGAGCTTGCCATGCCATGTACGTCGCTATATATTGCTGAATGGCATGGTGTGTCAAACTGCGAATTAGAAGACAAGCTCTGCCATGGCACCATATACCTTGCCGACCGCGAGGCTCAAATTGAAGCGACATGGCGGAAACGCCAAACCGTTACTCGATTAGACGACTGTACCCAGGAATACTCTCATCTTCAGGCGGCTCCTCATCATCCTGATACTGCCCAGTCACACTAACGCTTCCCCGCGCTCCCACCCGTGCTTTTCTTTTAGCTGCCCGTTCCAGTTTTCGCTTCTTGTACACTGCTTCGACAGGGAAAGTCCTTCATACTGTGGCTCATTCCACCACTTGTATCCTGGTTGGCCTCTGGAAGGCTTTTGGGGGTCTCGCGCGGCATCATCGGGCCGGCCGCCCCTTAGCGTCTTGATGTAGTCCAGTCACGCTCATACTTCCCGGTTCTCCATACATCCGGTTTTTCTTGAATCCCCACTTGCTCAGGTATGCCTTATATAGCGCTTTGCTACTCGGGATTAGAACCGCACTTTATAAAGGGAATTGTCGGGTTCATGTTACTTACTGTGCTTGGAACGCATGATGATCCGTCATAATCTTCATCACACTGTCCAGCGTATAATCTTCCACTATATAGAGCTGCCGAATAATGTGCTTAAACTGTTCCCACTGACCTGTCTTTGCAGATTCTCCCGTGCTGGGGAGCTCCTGGGGTGCTTGGATATCACCGCTAAGCCGGTTGATCTCGTCTCCGTTTTTTTACCGCAGAACCTTCGTCTGCTAAAATCTGAGGTTGTACAATTGGAGGCTAACAGTCCTCGCGATCGGGGAGAGATGCGCGGAAATGATTGCAGAGGAAGGGGGATGGAAGATGGGAGCAGAGGCGCCAAGGTTGTAGAGCTAAAGAATATATTTTCTATTGACCCAAATGAGACAGCCCCTCCGTGCGGAAGCATATCAAGACATATTTGCATCCTCGCTACAACGTTAGGTCATAGATCTTCCGTACGTCTTTTAATACAGCCTGGAAATCGATCTTGAGATCTTTGATCAGTCCATCCTGGAACCGAAACACCCATCCAGAAACAACAGGGAACTGATTGGCGGCGTATGACTGCTGAACGGCTGCCGTTTTGATAACATTGTGGCACTGCTCAATCACGTTGAGCTCCACAAGACGGTCATATCGCGCTGTCTTATCGGCGATTTTATCCAGCTCTGCCTCGTGGAGGCGGTAGACGTCTCTAATATTCCGTAGCCAGGGATTGAGAAGCCCGAGATCCTGCGGCTTCATCGCCGCCTCCACACCACCGCATCCGTAGTGGCCGCAAATGATGATATGCTTAACCTTGAGATGACGGACGGCATAGTTGATCACACTCATGGCGTTCAGGTCGATGTTGCAGACAAGGTTGGCGATGTTACGATGGACAAATGCCTCGCCCGGCTGCATGCCCGTAATCTGCTCAGCTGGGATGCGCGAGTCGCTGCATCCAATCCAGAGATACTCGGGGCTTTGTCCTTCAGCGAGCTTCTTGAAGTATTCTGGGTCCTTCTCCCTCTGGGTGACAGCCCAAGAGCGATTGTTCTTGAGTAGTTGCGTGCATGTTTGCTGGACCTGTTTGGTGATTCCTGGTCTTGCAGCCATGTCGAAATGCTGTCTGGACTCGAGAGTACTTTGATTGATGTCGAAAATTATCGGCGGGGATGACGAGGGTTATCGGCTAGCGCGACAGTCGCTAGTTACATCATGCTACCTCATCGTGGGTGGAAGCGGAGTGCGTTCGCGACCACCAACATTTGATTCGAAGTGAGCGAATCACATGACTGGGGTAGAGACATCTTGGAGTAGACATGCTAAGGAACTGACGCATGCATACAATCATCTCAGGCAGGGCAGTGGCACGCCGATGGCCGAGGTGAGCAGCATGAACGGCTCTGAGACCGACGGTGTCAAGTTCTATCTGCTGGATAGAAGTACACAAAGGGCGAAAATGGAAAATTGGCGCAGACAGAAGCTAACATCGCAATATCACAACCTGGATATGGAAGGCCAGAGAAGACATGTTAAGAAGCATATCGATCAACTGATCGAAAGACAGACTGACGTGTCTACATCAAAAAGGCCCATGAAGCGGCCCCGGACAAGTAGTTATCCTTTGGCCAAGCCAGCCCAGCCAGGTATGGTTTTTGTGCCATCACCTCTGGCAGATATGACGAGGGCGCCGTCAGCTTCAGCAACGGCCGCGACGATAACGCAGGAACCTGGGGCCGCTCTCGTCGACACAGTATATGCAAATACACAGGCGCTTCGTAGCCCCAATGGGCCCGTTAATCAGACTCCAGCCATGCCGACCGCACCTGAAGCCGCACTGGTACAGAGCTCCCGACGTACCGAGTCTCCGGCAATTCAACGGGAAGTGCCATCCGAGCCAAGTGCAGTCAATATTCGAACAAACTTGACTTTGCGTTCTGTACTCAACGAACCGATAACACCCATTGCTTCCGAAAGCGAGGCGAGTACTCTGCTGCAACCCGTGGAAAACACTGCAGATGTCCCAATGGCTGATGGTCCCGTCGAGACTACAACGACGCCGGCGCTGCAAGATATTTCGAGTTCCACCCCGCCAGCCGAACCGAACACAATCCCAGTGGCCACTGTTGAGACTGAAACAGTTCATAATGAGCCGACCGCAGCGACTACTCACCCGACGCCAGTGGACGTAGTAGTGGAGCAGCGTTCAACTTCCCAGCTCAACTCCGCACCATCCCCCAAAGAAACGTTGAAAGAGGCAGCAAAACCCTCTCGCGACGGAGCAGAGACTGACGTCCCAATGGCCGCCGCACCCATCGAAGCCACCCAAGACGAGCTCATCCAAACCGAGCAACAAAGCGCAAAACCCCAATTTCCATCTCATCTCCAACAACAGCCCTTCAGCACCCCTCAAAACGCTCGCAACCCCTCCGAGCACCCACCAATTTTCATGTCCGGCCCCCGCCCCTACGTAATGCCCCACCCCACGCCCGCTTCCGCCTTGCCCACCACAGCACCCCCAACACGCGCGCATGCCCCTCTCGCCGCGCCCACGATCTTCCATGGCCACGACGGGGTGAAATACACCAAGGACCCTACCAACGAATTCGGCGACCTGCTTGTGAGCGTCGATAGGGAGCTGGTGGATATCAATAACGTCGAATACACGCGCCAGCTTGTGTTGGTGCCGAAGGAGGCGCCGAGGCCGCCGAGGGCGAGTGGGGAAGAGTTGAAGTTGGGGGAGGAGGTGTTTAGGGTGGCGGAGGGGGGGAGATATGCGATTGGGGTTAAGAGGAGGGTTACGAGGTTGGGTGGGGAGAATTATGTGAAGTTTGTTGTGTTGGTGCCGTTTTAGATGGGTGGATGGGGCGGTGTAGGGTTATGGGCTTTGTTGGCTTGGGTTGGGCGTTTGCGGTTGGGGGATTTGCCCCGGGGGGTTTCCTTTTTTGCTTCAAGTGAGGGGGTGTCCTTCGAGGAGCTGGGGAGCGGGATGGATTTTCTGTTGCCACTAGCTCGGCTCAGAACTCAACGCTGGGGTTGGCAATGATAGAGAAATCTAATCTCCGGGGCGTTTGCGAAGAAGAGGTGTCCGAATAGCTGACAGTCCTGTGGGAGCATTAATTTTAGCAAGGAGTTATGGTATGGATTCCTGGGTAGCAAGGTCGTTCAGCGATGATATTCTCACAAGGAGTGATGGTATGAGAGCTGCTTTGTTTTGTTATCAAGGTTGCCGGGGAGATTTGCTCGTTGAGTTGAGGTGGAGGATATTAATGGGATGTGCAGCTTCACATCAGATTGATCCAGGAGGGAAGCTGACGTCATTCTTGTACTAGCTATGTTGCCCCTTTGAGACAATTTAATCGAGTTATTCAATCTGTTGGAATAATCTATGGTGCTATGTATTGGTGCATGCGCCATATGGCCGCCAGCCTCAGCTCGATAATTGCCCCCGGTCATCGTGGCGGCCTGAATCTCCTAGACAGACAGCCTCCGAGCGCTTGCTACGCCACACTGCGCATCTAGTTCAGCGATGGAAATCCGAGTTTGGAATTAAGCGGCCGCAGTGTTCAAGCATGCAATGAAATTAATTGTCCAATCTCCTCAAAGTCTCAACCTCTAAAGGCTTCTATTCCATTCTGCTCTACTCATAATCTTCTCCATCTGAGAAGCGCCAAAGACAAACTCATCATTTCCCAGATCATCACGGCAGCTAATTACGAGTACGGTTTCTATCATATTTTCCATTTGGATGGTACGTACCAACTCGAGGTGAAACTCACCGGAATTCTTAATACCTATCCCCTTCATCCGTCGGAGAAAGCTGCGCCATACGGCACCGAAGTGGCGCGACGCGTGACTGCCCACAATCACCAACATATCTTCTCCTTGCGCATAGATTCGGAGATAGACGGTCCGAATAATACTGTAGTCCAGTGTGATGCTGTAGCCGCAGATGACCCCGTCGGATCGTCAGGGAATTACTACGGAAACGCCTTCTACTCCAAAAAGTCTCCTTTGAGAACCAGCAAACAAGGCGCCGCAGAGTACTGCCACGAGACGAACCGAACATGGGATATTGTCAACTCGAACGTCGTGCATCTGGCTGCAAAGGAACCAGTGTCGTATAAAATCGTTAGTCGTGAGAGCCCCCCACTGTTGGCCAAACCCGGGAGTATCGTTTGGAAGCGGGCAGGCTTTGCACGCAAGACTCTCTGGGTGACACCGTATCGGGACTATGAGCTGTTCCCCGCCGGTAACTACATCAGGGGGGATCCGGACATGCCGGTAATGAGACGATAGTCGACTGGGCTGCAAGAGACGAGCCCATTGAGAACACAGACATTGTATGCTACCTACAATTCGGCATCACGCATTTTCCCCGCACAGAAGTCTTCCCTATCATGCCTGCTGAGCCAGTCAGCATAATGATACGTGCATCAAACTTTTTCCTCAAGAACCCCGCGTTATGGGTTCCTCCGACGACCTTTAATGTTGATCCGTTGTCAAGGTTGGCTTTTCCCGAAGATGACAGAAAACCTGAAAATTCATCGTCGAAGCTGTAAAGCAATTAAGTGCATTAGAGCTAAAGCAGCTAAAACAAAAGGTAAAACAAAATATTAAAATTAGCCAAATAATCTCAAAATGTTCACCGCACAATGCCGCCAGCTTAAGAAATAGTTCGGTAAAGGGTAGTTCGGATCAGGCCTTTTGCCCCTGGGGGACGAAACATTCTAGTGAGAGATCGGACCTTTACCCCCAGGGGTGGTGACGTACTTCTCGGCAGTGGCTTCGACCTGTCAATCCCACTGTTGCTACCGCTAGCGGAACCGCCCGTACGCAGCATTACCTAACCAGGAAAAGACAACCTTTGCGCTAGCAGAGCAACGCCTTTACGACGACGGCGTTAGGAGCAGTACTAGAACACCACACAAGACACCGCGGGCAACCCTCTAGCCAAACAAATATCACCGGTGAAGGCCGGATACTAAGGCGTTACGAGCAATTGCTTTTCGCCGCCCACCAACGGGAGTCCAGGGAACCAGGTCAGGAGGCAGGAAGAGTATCGTTTTCAGTAAGCACAATAGGTCTAGGTATGTACAGCGACTATTGACTGGAGGCCCTATTACGTGGCCGCCAGCCCCTTTTATCCTCAGTCGCCCTTGCCCTCCTTTGCCGAGGTCTTCTCCCCCACAGTAGGGTTTTCCTGGAACTTGGGGGGGGGGGGGGGGGGGCCNAAGGCGATTTGCGAGCAGGTGAAAGGGGGCGGACAGGCAACGGAAGTGGGTGGGAAGCAAAATCGTACAGACCAGGTGGGAGTACAGCCGTTACGGAGTCCCTACGGAATTGCTACGGAGACTCTCCGGTGGTTGGGTGGTGAGCGACGTAGCTGACCAGCGCCTGGGTGGTTACCCGGCCGCCAGTATCACAAGAGGGTTGTCACGTAGAACGTAGTTCTCATAATACCGTCGGTCAGACTATTCATTGAAGCCCGACCTTCGCCTAAGGGTCTTTTGCCCCCTTTTATAATTTGGCTTCGGTGGGGCGGGCCAGTAGATCTTTGGCCCAACCCCCAACTAAATACATAGACTATTTCTAGCATGATATCCTTCCGTTTGACCAGCCCGATTACTTCTTGAGCCACTCCTGCTGCTTCGCCGAAACCCGTTTCAGGAGCTGCCCTTTCTGTTGCTCGCCGGGACTAGCCGGGCTGGCTGAGCTGGCGGAAGCCCGCAGAGGGGATGGCGCTCTGGCTACGCACCCGAAGCTAAAGTTTGTAACAATAGCTACATTCTTCCAGTTCTACTCTCATTTACTGTGTCTAATAACCTACCATTGCGTACATCTGAGAGTCTATCCTTCCAGCAGCTCGTTAGCCATTTAAATCCAACAACACTTGTATTTTGCATTCATAAAGCAAGTTACAACTGGAATTACAGCAGCATACTGCACAAGGTGGACAGATATATTTAACAACTGATGCTTGGTCTGCACGCAACTATTCTGAATACGCTGTAGTAACAGCGTATTAGTCCATCCGATTATAGGATTATCGAGACTGGTCGCGACCCACCAGAAGGGCCCTGGCAATACTCACATGGCTTCAATATAATGTCTTTGGCACTTTTATTCAATAAAATACGCCTATCCTCGCTTTCTCACATGGACACGGAGATACAAAGTCACAGCGGTGGCCTTCGCTCGTTAAGCTTTTCTGACAATACACTAGAGGTCTTCCGCCATCTGCATAAGGTTACTTTATACCTTAGCGTGAAGATTTACCAAGACCTTTTATGGCAGACCAAAGTCAGAAAGTGCCTCTCTGTCGCAAAGGCGCTGGAGAGCTTAGAAATCGTATCTGAACCATCGGAGTATCAGATTCATTTTACGAATTTACTTCACACCACATGGCCGAAGCTCTTCCACCTCAGGGTGCAGATTAATATTCACTACGATTTATTCATCATATTCTGTCAGAATCATAAAAAAAGTCTACGTTCTTTACACCTGCAGTCTATTTGTGTATTAGGTGGGACTTGGGGGGGGGGCTCATATCGGTAATTAGGGAACACCTAAAGCTTACGGATGTATGGTTTGAAGATCTCTGCGAATATAATTCAGATGATACATGGGGGCGACTAGATAGCACCCCGGGAGCCAACATATATCGCCTCTCCGAGGCTGAAGTGTTTCTTCTTCATGGAGGAGATAATCCATTCGAAAATAATACGTTGCAACAAGTACCTAATCCGTTACTATAAAGGGTATTCAACTATGGTCATGCCATTGCTTTACTATTAAAGGAATTCAGGGGCTAGGGTTATTATGGGTTTGTTGATTGATTAGGCAGGCTTTGGGCGATAAAGTTAGAGTCAAGTGTTTACCAAAAGTGATCTGAGGAAACACAAAGGAGTGCCGGAGTTACAGATGTAACTCTTAGCATTCTAGTTATGATATTCAGCGACTTGATCTAGCATTACGTACAAATAATAATTTATAAAATCTTCAAAGAACGTCACAACCCCTCACACTAAGGAACAAGAACAGTCTAGGGTCTTAGCCTTGATCGGGCGGCAGCAAAGGTAAGCGTAGTGGGTCATTTCCAGTCCAGAAGAACAATCTTCTGGGTTGGATGAAACCAGGAGTGAATACCGTCCGTGTGCCATCTACATCACCCCAGTTGCCCCAGTTGCCCCAGGAGCAGGAGCAGTTCGTTGGAAATAGGGGCCTAAAGGCTGTGTCAGCATGGAGATGGAGTGGTCGGTTATTAAATTGAAAGCATGTTTGGTTGCGTCAGCATATTCCAAGTCAGCATATTCCAGCATAGCTAAAGCTCGAGTATGAGCCAGCAGAGGTGGTCATTCTCAGGACCCCCCGACCAAATTGAATTATCTGTGGATGACATAAGAGTACCGTTGAGGTCAGTAGGGATCACTTTCGTGATGACTTGTTATGGTGGGCCGTGGATGAGGGAATCCAGGGAAACAACGGTTGGTTGTTATCAATAAATGACACAGTGAATGACACTTAAAGCTAACTGCTGCTGACGGTTGATGACGGTTGCTGGGGAATATAGAATTAAAACTACAAGGGGACGGTACGTAGCAATGTACGTCTGGTGTCGTACTAAAGCTTATGCCATTAATTAATGTCCAGTTTGTGTTTTAGCGGCGGATAAATTTTAATTTTAGAATGACAAGATCTTAAGCGTGACACGGTCGCCGAGCAACAAGCGCAACTTATGTGGTATTACACGGGATCTCATGCTGATCTAATTTTCCATCAGCCATCAATTATCCCGTCGTCCATTTCACTTTTCACATCAAAATCCATCAAACATTTCATTAAAAAGCCTTGCGGGTTTCAATCACTTTATATTTTATTCATTGTCGCGTTGTTTGCGACTTCCTCGCGTCTTGTACATCGGTTGTCCAATTTACCCATCTCTGGACAGACAGTCACGGGACTAGCATCAAAGAAAGTTATACTGGACTCCATCCATCCCCATCAGTAATCTGAGTGGGTTGCCCTCTGCCAACATGGCACAGCCCCCTCAGTCAGAACCCGAGATTCCCACCACTGAACCGCCAGACTCTGAGCCGAAAAGAGTGCTCCGCTTGGTTTGCGGGTGGAACGAGAAAACAAACACATTTGTCTACAGAGATGAAGTAGTAAATCCGCCTCCGATATATGGTGACGGACCGGGGAAGGTACCGAAACAGCCCAAAAGAGGATCGGCGAATGCCAAGTCATCGAAAGGCAAGAAGAATACCAAATCTTCACCAGACGCCACACCGAGCAATGTTTCAGCTAGAGCAGAGGAAAAAATCGAAAAACTGAGGACAGAGCGCGCAGATAGGAGGAGCAAAGTCAGTTATGATCCCAGGCTATTTGGCTGTTCTAACATCGTTCCTAGAACGCGACACCGCATCATCAGCCAAGTCCTGCATCAACTCCTGCGTCCGAAGCTGGCCACCAGTCTCGCAGGAGGAGAGCACCGTCTTTCAGTGTCAACTCCGAGTCTGGTGACTCTTATGATGACTCTGATGAGGTTCCTATAAGCAACGCTATGTTGTCCCTGACCACTTACAGGGCACTGTTAGACCAGTGCCTGTGCCCGAAAGCAGCGGGGAGATGCCGTGGACAGACATGAAAATTACAACGGTGCCACTCCCAGTGGATCCAGAGGTGAAAATCGGGGGATTTGATAATATCATGGTTACGCTCGTCAGCCCAGATAACGGAAAGCGTCATAATGAGCCAGCTAAGGTATTGGACTGCCGGCTTCATCCGGATGGGACTTACTTTTTGCTCGTCTCGTGGTGGTTCGAGCGCGGCACGCTGTCTAAAAGTCTGGTAGGCTTTAAGCGCTACTTGGACAGAAGATGGCCCGTGGACGCGCCATTCAAATTTGTTCTGGGCTGCCATTTTGACGTCATTACAAATGATTCGATTGCAGAAAAGATGGTTGATGACGAGCGATTCTGCAATTCTATGGTATACGGCGGCGTCACCCACAACTGCGAATTATTCTCTGATGTTCCGGATGAGATGGAGCGACGTGAGTACCTTAAGAAGGGTGCCAAAGATAACGCGAGACAGGTGGAGGAGCGAAAACAGAAGTCTATGTTCCGAATGCTCTTGCGCCCGGAGATAGGCGGGAAATGATACTAGGTGGCCGGCAAGCAGCAGTGGAAACGTGTGATCGGAGGTGGAAAAAAATGGCGATTGGGATAATGCCCCGGTAGTCACACTCAGGTTGTAGTACCCAGCAGCGCCTTCTGACTAGCTATATACTCTTCAGCTCCATAGTAAAGTGAATAGAGTAGAACAACTCGGACTTAAGATTGGTGATACACCTTTGTGTGTCTCGTTCCTGTCGGACAGCTTGGAAGGCCTTTAGGCAGACATTGTAAGGAAAACCAAAGAAAATGGGTTTGAAGAGTTCCCTGATACCTTTCTCGTTGCCCTCTGGCAGTGGCATCCTACCGCTACAATCAATAAGTCCGTGGAAGGCTCGTGGACGTTGTTCGTTGATACGTGGTGGGGTGTGGAGATGGAGTGGGTTATATTCCTACTGAGACGTATGAGGCTCGGATGGAAAGCCAGTTTAGATTGGAGCTCAAGGTCTAATCCGAGGCGGCAGGCGTTGTTGGAGAAAGAGAACCGCCTCCGAACGGATGATGACGCAGGAGCTGACAGCGGGGATGGCTCGGAGTCCGTGTCATCATCCGAGGAAGATGAAGAAGGACTTGACACCATGACCCACGGTGGACGCCGGGGGATCGACGGAGGGGATTGGCGGCTGGATCCTGATGACTAGCCTGATGCGCCCTATAGGCTGTACTCTGACGGGTTGACACAGCTGGCCACGGAGCTCGACCAGAAGTACGAATTCGATCACATTAGCAGTATCTCGTACGCCCTAGCGGTCTACCTGAACTGCCTCGATGCTAACGACCCTGAACAGAAGTCAGCGGTTTGCCTACTTGCTATTTGTGTAAATAATTGTAATTACAGGCCATGGCTCGGTATACTAGGAGCTCAGGGTACTGATTACGACGGCTGCATGTAGAACTTCCGACTCATCATAAGCAGGAGATAAGTCAAACGACCGTTTTCAATTCGTTCCCTAGAATACATTGTGGTGATCTGATTTGTAACTAGTAAAGTACATTAAATCTTGGTGAACAACAGGAACAAAATCGCAACAAGCACAAAACCTTATCATTTGCAGACAGTCTGAGCAGTGAGGGCGTTGTTGATCAACGTAGCAGCTCCATTGAGTGCACAGAGAGTACCCTTATTGCTCGCAGCATTGCTCACACCAACAGAAGTATACGCCAGTATATTTCCGTTTATTGCAGTTGCCCCTCCAATAGTAGCAGATGATCCAACAATAAAATAAACATTGCAATTCTATGCGCCGTTGATCAACACCACTTTGGAATTAACGGCAGTTGTAAGGGTTGTGTTGATAGGAAGATGAATTGACCCTTAGTGTTCGTAGCTCCGTCAAGTGCGAGGCGGCCGAATTAGTGACTGCCGACGTGGGGAATTTGTAGACGCCTGGAGCCAATGCCAAGCCTGCGAGGTCCGATAATGGGAGAGCTGTTGCGGTGGGGGCAAGAGCTCTAGCATTGTTGTATGCTGAAAGACAAGCGGCTTCTACGGCGCAAGCTGCTGTCCCACCTGCAGATGTTGTTCAGTACACACTCCAGGTGGGAAGCCGGAGATTGATGTTCCAGGGCAGGTTCCGCAGTCGCCGGTGATGAGGGTGTTACCTGTGCTAGTGATAGTCATGGCCGCGATTGCTCCATATGTTTTGGCGGCTCCCATGGCGATGGGGACACCGCGCTTCTCTATGGAAGGGTGGGCTAGAATGGGGCTGAATTGTGTGATGGCGAGAGTGACAAGGGCGAGCCTGCCGTTGCTGAGAATGGTACACTTCATACTGAGAATGGCTTTGAAGAGTTGGGGATAATAGGTAGATTTAGATAGAAGAAGGCAAATGTTGAAAAGTGCTGAAGAAGACCAATAAGGACGAGTAATGAATCGTAAATTGAGAATGACTTGAGGTAGACTGCTGTCGATAGCTTGAAATTTCATAAAAGGGACAAACATATATATACCTGATTGCGTAAAAATATCTCGGTATCATAAATCAATTCTTCATGTTTGAAAATTATCAAAACGTTGATGGGCATTGCTCTGACCCTCATAACCAGGGGACCACCCCGCCATATACAAAAAGATTTCCCGCTAGGGACGGCTGCATCCGAGCATATGCAAGGTTAACGCCTAGAGTCCACCCAAAAACGATATTGTTCCATATCAAGGCGTGTTGTGCTACATGAAAACCTTCTTTTCGGTCATCAGGGTTGATTTAACCATGTTCACGACCCGCGTTGGGCTTTCGTTCTACCTCACCCAGCACATATTGACGGGAGTGATATCCCGAAACAAGCATGAACATGAAGCATCATCATGGCAAGTGGACGATGATAGTCGACATCTCAACATAACCTGCTGCATAATTACGTTACTACCGGTGCGGAGGTGAAGAAGATAACTCACGAAGCGCGTTGACTTATCACCACGGCCTGGAAGGCATTCGCGTATGTGTACGTTAGTAACTTATTGTCCACCTTAAAACGTCTTCTCTCGACTAACAGCCCTTACTACGGTCTCGAGGGAGCGGTTTGGATAGTATTGCTGTGATTGTCACGACTTTTCGACTTCGTGCAGAGTTAAGGAGGAAGATGCTGTGGGATAGTAGCAGGATGCTGTTAATGCGCCCGAGTTTCATGAAGTAACATCTCAGTGGTACTGTCGTCATTAGTGGAAGCAGCAACCCTTATCTGAACCACTCACATTTTTATGTCCTAAGGCACCATAAGATAATGCGGATCATCCGATGGTCACAAACATTAGACCCACTGTACTGCGGGGAGTCTAGACGGCCCGCTTCATCACCTGGCAGTACATTGTGGCTGCGACGCCCAGTCGGTGTCTATTTACATTTCCCTTGCAATACCGACTGGAAAAGGCTCTGGCCATCTGCCTCCATGCGCCGATGTGGATCTTCTCACCAATCCAACGCTCGCTTGCACTTTGCATGACTTTCCTCATTCGATCTGACGTCCAATCGTGCGACCGACGCGGATGGGGTGACGATGTTTCTTCTCTTGTCTCCTGCCTTATTCCGTGAACTCTCTCCCCACGTCCCCTCTCCCCTATTCCGTGACTCCCCTCTCCACCACCACCTCCCCGTGCTCGCTTCTTTGGACCCGTCCATTGTCGGTGATCCTTCTTCTCGCTATCATCCCATAAAAATGGACTGCTGCACCGCCTTCCCGTCACCGCAAACTTCAATCTCTCATGGAAAGGCAATACCAACCACAAATAATACACTAACAACTCCCCCACCTCGCGGGGCAAATATCGACCTCGAAGAAGCGCATAAAGTTGCTCCGGTGAAAGGTCTGATATGAGACTGGGCTCGTATGACTGTATGAAAGAGGGTCAAGGGCTTCCCATCAGGCCTGACCTTTGGAGGGCGACCATCCTTCGTACCATTCGTCCATTTGTGAACAAGCCTTAGATGACGTCTCATGCAATTTGGACAATTCAAGCCACAGACGTAAGCGTTGTTAATGCAGAGACGGCGGCTGACACCATTATGATAGAGAGCTAGATATGGGATTGGCAGCGTGGTTATAGGTAAGTTTAGCTGCAGAATCTCATAGGCAGGCCGGATAGGCTTGTCCTTCCAGAACTGGACACAGTATCTCCTCTCAACCCTCGTCGTCTCCTCCGCATGTATGGCACTTAGATGGGAACCAATAGCCCCTGGAACTAAAGAGTACTTGCAGCGAGTACACACTAATACCTGATGCTGTCTGTCAAAGTATAAGAAGTCCATGACGCCCCAAAAGGAAAGGAAAGGCTTAGAGCGGTTCACCAGTAGTAGGTGGGTAGCCAAAGCTGATTGATCTATTTCTAAAAGTTAAGTAAACGCGTCTCTCTGTGACGCGAACTCTCTATGACGCGAACCCATGCTTGCTCAAATGTTAAGCTGGCATAAGCGTAATTAAATGAGGTGGACGTGGAAGGGGTTGGCATTTAGCGTGGGGCGAGCGTCAGCGACAATAGTCAATAAAAGGGGGGGAAACCGCCCGCAGCCCTGCCGTCGACCATCCATCATGGTACAGGCGGGTGCCGATAAGGTGTCGACAAAGGAGCACGGTTTTTTCCGTAAAGTAAGACGGCGATAGGTTGGTCCATCATTTGATTGGCGCTGTTTTTGGCGCTTGATGAAGTACCCCATTTCGTATGTCCTCAGGTATGGGCAGGTAGGTCTACTGATTACGTGGTCTTTCATATGTCACCTCACATTGGTGTACAAAGAGTAGATAATCCTGACCACTTCACTACCCAAAAAAGTCTCGACAATTTCATCTTTCTGAAAAGCTACTTGGCTATATCTAGAGCGCCAGGAGCAGACAGAGAAGGTCTATCCCATCACTGACTAAGAAGGTGTAGACTGACGGATAGTAGGTGGGATGCTATGCTTAGTAAGATTGAAGTCGAGCATATCGACTCGCGCATGATTCGGACTAGATTGAGAACTCCGGGGGGGGAGATTATCAAATGTTAAGTCTTAAGTTACACGTTGCAGACATTAGAGCCAGAAGATCAATAATAATAGAGTAAATACTTCTTCGAGCTTAGCTCTTCAAGAGCTTAAACTATGCAAGAGCTCTTCTAGAAGAGCTTAGACCTAGGAAGATTCTAATTTGATTTAATTGGCTCATAGGCTGTCCCAGCCGCCCTATGGCAGCTATGCAGCATACATCTATAAAGACAGGTGTAAGAAACATCAAGCACGGGCACGACAAGAACAACAGAAGGACACCAATGGCCAGTCTCTATCATTATTTGTCTGTCTGTACTGTAACCAGATTGGTTTGAATGTCAAATCTTCTAATGAATTTAAGGCTAATATCCATCCTTAGAGAATCTATTTGCTCTCCATAGTTAACAAAACTCCCGATTTGGAATTGCTAATATCCTCTCCGTATGATTGAACAAGTGCTAGAAAGAGCTGACACCTTCCCTCTGCCTTTTACCAAGTTAAGCTTGCTTGCATTCAACAAGCTCGATATCTGTAGCCAAAACCTCCCAACTTCTTCTCGCACTACGGATCGTCTCTCTGTTACTCCAGTCTAGCAATAGTCCCTCTTGCATGCTGCATATTTGACGGGGTAGCAAGCGGTAATGCAGGAGCCGTTTCCCCCGCAAGACGAGCTGCAAGATGAGGTCGCCACCTTGCTACAGTCGCTAGCACAAGATCCTGTGATGATTGAAATATGTCAGCAAAAATTGGTATGAACAAAGCAAAACATGATTTTTTATCTTCTTTCTTAATTAGGAGTTTCTTACGTTTGGCAAGCTCCGCATCAGCGATGGGAGAGGCGACGGCGACGGTCGCAAGGACGAAAGCAATGAGAGCGGTAACCTTCATTTTGGCTATGTAGTTTAATGGCGAAGATTTTTTTTGTAGAGAGTATTTATTGAAGAATGGGAGTGTTGTTGAAAGATTGATGTTAAAGGCATGCTTCGCTGACATCTTTATATCTTCTAGATACCCCCTTGCAATGGTTTGTACACTAAATTCCCACGCCTCCTCTCTTCTCCTCTTCTCCCGAAGATACGACGGGCCGACGATGCCTAGCAAGTATGAGATACAATATTGAGATCCTCAAAGTTGCTTACCCGCTAGTCACTTCAGTTTTAGTTCCCGAGTATATAAACAGACCCATCTGTCATGACGCTTGGCAAAGTTTCCCTTGGCGTCGTCGCCAGTTTGTCAGACTTAAGCTCTTCATGTCGATCAAAACAATTACAAACACACAATTCTGGCTCATTATCCCCCTCTTCTGGTCTCATGTCTGCCCTTACGGATCGACGACCTCTGCAAAGAAGGGGGGAAGACTACACAATGGACAAATATAGACTAGAATCCACCTGGTAGAGGCCCTTAGCATGACAAACAAAGCCTATAATCATTGATGGGTCGGACATCTATTGTCCGTGATTACATCTGCCTCTAAGAGTCTGCTGCGGAGGGTTCATGCAACATTAGGTTCTGTATATATGATAGGCGTTACTTTAAGCCTATCATAGTCTGCGGGGGGGTATACATGTTTGTTGGGCTATTTTTAAGTGCGGAGTAAGAAGAGCTAGTCTAGACATTCCCGTTGTAGAAAATTTAATATTATAGACGAAACGACCCGTTTTACGGCAGACGGGCCGCCGTCTCTTATTCCTTGAACTTTCTCTTGTTTCTCCTGTCAGTCTTACCTTTTTTAATACTTGCTCGGATAGAACCCTCACGCTTGTGTGAGTACCTTGTATCCTCGAGTAATAAGCGAATGTTTAAACGGACATCTATTACCCCGGATTACTTAACGGCTCAATACTCACTTTGAACAATCAACAACCACTATCGAGAATACGGAGACAAAAAACGCCATGCCATTTCGGTATCTCGTACACGGCTTGAAGCGGGAGGTAATGTCAGCACTTTACGGCCCATCATAGCTTTCATACCACGTGGTAGGTGTAGCAATGAACAGATAGATCTATCCATCCTACTACAAATATGCCGACTTGTAGTCTGCCAGAATATATGAAAAGTGTCCGTGCTCCAATTCGGTTGCGCTGTTGAACGCGGCGGGTTCTACTAGAATACGTGGCAAATAGTCTGTGCACCAAACTAACCCCAACCTCATAACTATACCGACTTCTGGTCTGGGCGATGTGCTCAAGGCAACGGTCCGACTATTGAGTAATTACGAGCTCAAGACGATTGAGGAGCGGAAAGATCAGGCGCGTAAGCTAAGAGTTGGGTGTGCACCAATTGAGGGCCTAGCTAGGTACGATGGGTTCTGTTGTCTCCATGCGCAATGCACCTAAGCTGATGTTACGATGACGATGACGATGACAAGAGACAGTTCGAATATGGTAATGTCACTTGTGAGAAAAACGCATGATACAAATATTATTTACGTATGAGAGACTCCTCGTCAGAAGATTCGGGAAACCTGTGCAGTGGAGAGCAAATTGTCGACGTGGACGTTGCAACTCGACGGATTTTCTAGCCCGCTGCGAGCTCTACGCCGATTTTGATGCCCGCTCCTGATCTGCTGCCAACCTAGCTGCAGATTTTCTCTCGCAAATGCACGCTCGCGGGCCATCTGCCACCTCCGCGAGAAGTACAGCGTCTCGAAGGACCTACGGGATGGCCAAACGCACCATCGTCGGCACGTTCACCCGATCAGGTTCGTAGATCCCTGCCTACACCTGGCCATTCGAACTTGCTCCTTTTCTTAGTTGTGCCTGTTGGGCTTACATCCACGTGGAGTTCTCTTTCAGTCACAACTCTGCTTCCGTGGTACCAGCCCATTAAACGACAACTCGGCATGCGGGGAAATATTTCGCGCTGGCATTTTAAATCACTCGAATTCTACATATCAAACCAGCCTTTATAAGCACAAAATATATAGTAAAACTTCGGTCTGAATCCACACTGACCGCACTAGCGTGCCGTGTTTCCGTGAATTGGTAATAAGTACATCTCACCTTGGTATCTTTGAAGATCATGTCGCAAACGAGATCCGCCGCTTACCCGTCTATGCATTAGAGAGGTGAGTTAGACCCATGTGACGTTCTATCACATGATCGTGCGTGGGAACGATAACGGGTCGCCTGCCATAAAACACTCTCTCAGAGTTACAGTATTTATTTACTTAAATTGCGAGAAATTGAGAGAACGTTCGCAAAGCAAGACATATCTGGAATGGATAGAGACTCGAGAGAACAGATTTGAAGCGAGCTTTATTCCTTTGTAGGTGTTCCCACTGATGAATTCAAGTTTCGGATTGGCTTATTCCATTTGAGAACTTGGCGCTTGTGGGAGACGAGATGTCTTCGATGACTTCCAATCCCCCCAGGTTCTGGCAGATGTTTACTACACAGATCGAGATTGTATCTCCACCAGTTGTTGTAAAAGAAAGGGTATTTCAATCTCTCGTTCGAGCCTTGAATAACCCCTTTAGTCGGAAACCTCGTCGTATCGATGACTAGAAAAGATCGCTAAGATTTCTGACTTCAAAGTTTCTCCAATTCGACCAGAGTATCACCAAACAGCCAATTCAAGTCCATCAGTTCCAAACATACCTCTAGAACCTGGCACCAACTTGCATGTCGAGTTACTAGACGGAATGAAATTTGATTTCGCCGTTAAAGTATGTCTCGCTTTCCACGCTCCTCCGTTCCTTCTTCAAGATTTCTGGTGTTCTGATAAGCTCCAGGAAAACTCCCCAACGGCGTTCAGCTGGGTCGGTTCCATCCCTGGTATTTTAGTGGAGAACATATATGTTTCGCTTTCTTGAAAGTAAGACGACGAAGGACGGAACGACGCTCCCTCATGAGGAGAAATTTACAGGTCTGCTTGGGTTTCTAATGGGGGACGGGGCGGTGGCGAAGGCGTTTGGATGGAGCAAGAAGGCAAGGAGGAGTTTGAGACGTTTAATGTGGATTTGAAGGCTTGGGTCGAAGGCAGGAACTAGAGGTCTTCCCTCGAAGGCGGGTAATTGGAAACGTGTCACCTTCGTTGTCATGTCACGTAGAGGGGTAAGAACAGCATCACAGGTCAGCTCGGATATATGCACCCCGCATGCGGCTTTCCCTAATCAATATTGTCTGGGAGATGAGCATATAGAGTCGATCGGCGTTTTGTCGTGGAATTTCCGTGTCGGTGTTTTCTTACTCAGTTCAATTTCTCTTCTGACTCCGCAGTTGTCAGAAGAGGATCTCTTCCGCACTCAATTAATCGCCCGGTTTGCTAGACTGAGCTTTCAAATGGGATGACTTGGACGAGTCGGAATCGCCCCAAAAGAGATTTTCATAGGGGTTGGAAGTCATTGCTTGGGTTATTTCAACCACCTGTGGCCTGTTTGTCAACGGCAACTCCATTTTTTGGACGCGACCTGCCAAAACACATTCCGTGCAGAGATCCATTTCCATTGGCTATTCTTACTTGGAGCGGCGTCAAGCTTGCTAATGCTCTGGGATCGATGGTAACTGTGTGGCGATGACGCTAAAACGTTCCAACGCCAAATAGTGTTGTGACGCCACCAAAAGTAAGGTAAGTCCAGCCAATAATAAATACTTTGGCGTTCCTGAGCAACGGAGGCATGGCGGTTCAGTGCATTGGGGTAGGGATCTCGTAGCTCTGTGCCGTGGATTCCCAGACCTTTCAGGATGGAGACCAACATGTACCGAGGTGGGGCGAACCCAGTTCGTCAACACCCTGTTTTGCGGCTTGACTTGGATTTTGCTAAAGTACCTGATCAATTGAGAGGTGTTGCGCCAGACCACATGACCCTAAGAGACATGTAATGTGCGAGACGTACTTTTCAATATGACCTCATACGTTTGTATGCTCTTTAACACCGTCTCTTAATGGAACCTGCGCAACTTTGCAAAGCTCTCCCTATTTTAGAGGATACTTCACAGCTTCTTCTCAAGTAGAAGCCCAAGTTATATACTTTTCAAGCAATACTAGTTCAAATTCGACGAGCGTTTCTATCCACACGATGAGGCGCACGCTTCTCTTATGTTTCATTCATGGCTTTAAGGTGGATCACACGTACCAAATTGTTTTACATTCCTGGGCCAACTAATTCGAATCCAGGGAGATACGGAGACGTTCTACGGGTTTCCTGAAGTAAGCGTAATCGAAGGAGACTACGGATTGATGCATAATTAAATTGTGGGGCAGCATATTAAGAACCTGCTATCGGAAAAATTGGCGGAAGACAAAATAGAGCTTCTCATATATCCCAAGTATGAGACAAAGGGTGATCTGTCGCACTGCACGTACTCGTTCCTCGCATGGTATGGCACACCAAGCTCCTCTGCCCAAATGAACCCTGACTGAAATCAAGCTAGGCTTAAAGAGAATGTCATAAATATCAGGAAGGAATCGGGAGAGATACCATGGCCGCCTAACGATAGATCAGTAGGAGTTGTCCTAGTAGCTCATTCTATGGGGTGAACATGCCCCTTTCTCTTTCCATTGACCCGAAGTCTGACTCATCTGTAGTGGATTCGTTGCATCAGATACACTGTTTTCGATATTGAACGATCGATTGTCAAGTGACGAAATGCCTCAAGTCGTATTTCCTTTAATTCAGGGAATACTGACCTTTGACACGCCTTACAATGGTCTCGCTCGGTCAATGTTTGTGTATGGAGGTTTCTCCCAGTACCAGAAAGTGAGCAATGTCTGGAACATCATGTCAGCAGCAGCTGCAGGACTTACCACTGCTGAAGTTTTCGGTAGAACAACATTACGAAGCTCTAGCTCTTCTGGTTTATCCGTTGGCAAGTCCCCACTGTGGATGATGTGGAAAAACATCGCAATCCGTTCTGGCACTGCCGGTGCTATCGCAGCCGGGGGTGTGACAGCCTACACAAATCGCGAAAAGATACTGAAGGATATCCGCAGTATCAACAAAACCTCCGTCAAAGAGGGATACGAACAGGGATGTGATGCTCTAGGCCAGGGGCTCGCCTATATCAATCGAGACAGTGTCGGCCAGTCATTTGCGTGGCTATCAGCCCATCTCAAATTCGTCGGCGCCTTAACGAGACAAAAAGAGTTGATCCAAAGACTGGAAAGACTAACTGCCATTCAGGGCGTTGGCATTCGAAATTTTTATTGTTCTCTTGGTGAGAATGGATACTGGACAGGCGGGTATTTCGTGCCAGAGAGAACATTCTGCGCCGTGCCATCACCCCTACAAAACTCCAACGAAGTTTTTGCGAAGATTGTCAACACTGTTGCCGAGGATGAAATTCAGGCTCATATGAGCATGTTCAAGCCTGAATTTAACGATAGCTACGATAAGATGTCTGAAGATGCAAGAGATCTCATCGTAAGCTGGTTTGAAGATGAGTCTGAAATTATCGACTCAACTCCATCTCTATTATTACCTACACAAACCACTTCTGCCCAGACTGAAGATGGCCCAACAGTTCTAGAAATGGAGAATATACCCAGTGGCGATGATGTTGACTTTCTCGAAGAATCTCCCTTGGATATTGCCGCCGCCGCAGCATTAGTTCCACTTCCCGAAGAGCTTGGGAACGACTTGGAAGACACCAATACGCAGAAGTATCTAAAAAATCTATTCCGCATTGCCGCGAAGACTGGAATAGGATTACAATCATTGTGGCCTTCTCGCACGAACTCACTTCACGAGAAGGCCCCTACTGATGATGATTCAGTCGCTGCTGAGTCAACGGATGAGCCTACTACTGTAGGTACTGACGATGATCTCAAAATAGAGACTTCTGAAATTGTGGGCGTAACGCGGTGACGAAGGCGGATGACGAATTAATCCGGACAAATGTCCAAAGCCGCGTGAACCACAGATTCTATCAACATTATGGACTCTTAACCACCACTGGAGATTGGCGATTGGCCTACGCTATTGAGACGCACCTCGCGCACCCTTCGAAAGTACACCGACTACTCGATATGACAAACTGCGCAACGGACGGGTATCCCAAAGTCGACTGTCTTCGACCATCTCTCTGCGCCTATTAAGAAGTAGGAGATAAAGGGAACTCACGGGCGCAGATCTCTTCAAGGTGGTGGGGAGGGACTTGAGAGGATCTATTGAGCAGCAAATAGCTGGCAAGCTCACGGTTGTTTTTAAACACGGATTATATTATAAAGTAATTACAATTCATGTTTCTACATTACATTGTCACCTTCATAAATTAAACACTAGAACAAAGTTATCTACTTCTTCCCCGTCAACGACTTTGTGACTGAGCCGAGGCCCAGACCTTCAAGGATGCCCTTGATCCCCAGTCCACCCAAAAGATTATTAAGCAAGCCTCCGAGCCCGAGGCCAGAAAGCAACTTTCCAACTAGGCCAAGCACCCCACTCAGCAGCAACCCAACGGCAGCAAGAATCTGTCCAAGTGGCTCTGTAGAGGAGTTAGTAGGAACTAAGACATGCAGTAGGAATAACGCACCAGCAAGGAGAGCCCAGAGTGGGTTCAGCTCTTTTTTAGCGTGAGGCATGCCAGCTATCTTTTTCTTGGCTCCCTCGATCGTCTGGCTCACATTGCCAGCCAACTATATCAACGTTAGTTCCGTGGTCGCTACGCGTTACAGAGCTGTGTATTCCACTCACCTCTTTCAGCACCTCGGCAAGATGGTACTCTTCTGGCGTTGCATCTCTCGAGGCGCTCTTATGCTTTGCATTTGCCTGGATGCGACCGTCGGGATCGAGGCCGCGGATCACACCGTTTGCTTCCTGTAATATCTGGCCGCCTTGCTCGAGGAGGGGTTTCACGGTATCGACGAGTTTCTGCTCATCGAGCTCTTCTTTAGGTTGGCGCTCAGCTGATTCAATAGCCTATGTTTGTGAGATTGGCATAGGCATGCTAAGAATGCTAGCTTACCTCGGTGATCATCTTCAGGATGGGCTGGATTTTATCAATCGATTGCTGGACACAGGAGGCCATCTGTTTGGCAAGCTTCTTGTCTTGCTCGAGCTGCTTGCGCTCTTCAGCCTCCTCTGGTGACTCCTTAGGCTCCTCAGGAGCTGGGATATCGGCGAGAAGCGTGACCGAGCCTACGCGGTTCCCCTTTCCATCGACCACGTCGCCCTCGTCATCTATTTCTTTCCCAGCGCAGCGGCTCACATCCCCATCAGTGAGTCTAGCGATAGTATCCCCATTTGCATCGACGACGGTGCCCTCCTTACTGACTTTGCGGCCAGAGGCTGCGTGCGGCAATTTCTCTTTCTCAGGCTCCTCCCATCTCTCTGCATGACCGAGACTATTGCCATACTTATCCAAGAGGTCACCGTCCTCATCCACTTGCTTGCCGAATAATTTCTTTGCGTCTCCATCGACGAGACGTCCAACGACTGTGCCTTTAAATTCAACCTTGCCATCCTTCGTGACAGTCGCGCCATCAAAGTCCGCAAACGGACTCTCCTTTGGGCTCTCACGTTCGCCCTCCGGGATTAATTCGGCACGGCCAACAATGTCGCCGCTTTCCGACCTCACATTGCCATCCTTATCACACATCCTCCCGGCAAGCTTCTTGGGATCACCCTCGACGAGGCGGCCGTAGATAGAGCCGCTACTATCTGTCACGTTGCCAAGCTTATTAACACGCTTACCGGCGAGGGCAGATAAATCGGCTGCTTCTGGTTCAGGGGCATCTTCTTCCTCCCATCTCTCAGCTTTACCGATAACGTTTCCAATTTTATCTAGGATCTCTCCATCCTCATCGACAGACTTGCCGGCGAGTTTCTTCGCGTCGCCGTCGATAAGCTTCCCGACTACTTGGCCATCTGAGACCACCATGCCGTCGTTGTTGACGACGGCAGCTGGGAAATCCTCAAAAGGGGCGCCCGAAGACTCATCGAGTTCATTAGCTGGGATGAGTTCCGCACTGCCAATTATCTTGCCCGAGTCGTTCCAGATCTTTCCCTGGGCGTCGGATTTCTTGCCAACCATCTTAGCAATATCCCCATCGACGACACGGCCGAAAAGCTTGCCGCTTTCGTCAACCATATTTCCAGCTTTATTCACCTTCTTCCCTTCGAGAAGCGATAGATCCGATTGTTCTTTTTCATCGATGTTTTCCTGTATGAATATAAGCATTAAATTTGGAAATTTCGTTCAAACAGAACCTTACATTAACATCTGAAGCGGCTCCGCTGGCATCCTTCTCTCCCTGTCCGAGTACGTCCGGATTCAACTCTGCCTTCCCGACGGTGCTTCCGCTCTCCGCCTTCAGATTTCCGTCCTCGTCGATCTCTTTAATAGAGGTCCCAACCAAGTCTTGTGGTTCGCCCTCCACGAGCTTGCCCACCACCACACCCGTGGCATTGGCGATTTCTCCATTATCTTGGACCCCAAATGGACCGCTCAGCCTTGGCTTTTCACCGCCATTAGATTCTAGTGGTTCTGCGCTAGCAATCACGTTTCCCTCTTCATCTATAACGTCGCCTTGGTCATCGACGATGCTCCCTTCAAGCTGTGATGCATTCTCCCTATTCACTCTTCCAATGATTCTACCATCGCTAGAAACAACGTTTCCATCGTGGTCCACACTTCCTGCTTGGATGACTTGAGATTCGCTCCCGACAGACTCTGTGCCCGCACGGCTCTTTACATCGTCGATTTGGCTCGAAGCTTGCTCTTGAGCCTCTGATGTCTTCTTTTTTGCAGAGTCGGCGAACCCGGACTTCTGCGAAGTGTCGAATGAGCGTTGTGACTCAACATCTGCCATGTTTGCGGCTTTATTCCAGAAATTGATTGTTGTCTGTTGCTCAAGGAAAGTTAAGTTATAATTTGTCGTAAATATGCTGAAATTGGATTATATAGCGCCTGTTTGCAACTTTTTGAGGTTTAGCTAAAAGTTTTTGACATGTCAAGTTATATGCATCTCCACCCTTCTTATTAAATCCCTTTCGGTGATAGTACCTCGAACTCTACTGGTCCATTTCGCCACGAGGTCTTCAAGCTGTGGACCCAGTTAAGTGACATCACATCCACCGCCCTCAATGGCTGGTAGAAATGTCCTAGCACTGTAATGGTATGACGGACATCATTAAGGAATGGACCAGAGCTCTGTAAACGAAGAGAGATGGCCTAGAATCAACAATATAGAGAAAGGGATGCCACACCTCCGCAGCAACCTGCATCATGATAGCCCACAGGGAGCAGATCATTGTCGAATGTATCTGCATTTAGTGTAGCCACAACCCGCTCGTGCGGGGTTGCTACCACACTAAAGATACCGCTTAATCCCAGGTAGTGAGATCGAGATCATTCTTGCCGTTATTTCGTTCGCTTTCCACTCGTTGCTATTCTCTGTGGATTGGGTTTTCACACCAGCAAAACCACGAGTACCCCGTTCTGTTGAACTCGAACTTTCTTTGCTGGTCTGTATTCATCTAAGTAGTGGAGCTGATGCATTTCCATGACTAGGGCATGATAAAGATAATTCCACTTATGGCCAGAAGCTAGTTTGGAGCTACTTTCGTCTCCATGACAACGCACTAGCGCTTGCCCCCCACACTATCGCCAAAGTTTGTGAGGCTTTCTTATCGCCACACCACGAAAACGTGGTAGATACAAGGCATTCCTTGCTTGCCACCCTGTGGATAATACCATGGTTTCGCGACACCACAAGGTGGTTATGGTTTCAATACACATGTTGACGGCAAGCCACAAGAAGTATCCCTGTGGTTCTGGTACATGTACTTGAGAGGCGGTTTTGGTGGTTTTGGTGGTTTTGGTGGTTTTGGTGCGTCAATGCACTGTGAACTGCAATCTTGGTTCATGCCTTTAAGACTGGATCTTGATGTTGTAGACCCATTCTTGGCGTCTGTGGCATTAAAGTCCATGCAACTACGACTCCCGCTGTTTCATTGTCTCTAAGAGTTAAAATTTGCTCTTCTCGAAGTGACGAAATACTGGTGGACATTTTAGGGAATTGGTTACTTACAGAATTCTATTAACTTCTGCTACTGTGCGTGCATAGTTATCGATCCATGGCTCTTACAAGCCTCTGGAAATCTGACGTTATGGCTATATGACAAGCTTTGTCACACGGAAAACCGCCCCTCTGTTCTCATACTCCATCGGCCAGGGAAATGACGCTGTGCTATATCTTATTCTCTATATATGTTCCAGCATCTCTTGGTACCTTATAACAGCTCCGAAATTGCCGGCACATTGGCAACTCCAGCTATCATTACTTATTGAGCATTTTTTTCAAAATGTCTAGCCTCAAAGCTCCCCGAACGCCGCTCAAGCCTATTAACAAGGCCAACGGAACACCCAAATCTTTTGAATCGACCAAGAAAGTGGCCCCAGCATCTCCAGATGGAGGCAATGTAGTGAAGAAGCGCATTCCATCCCAAAATGTAAAAAAGAATGCTCCAGAGCATATAACTGCTTCACCACGGCCCAAGCCACCCAAGGCATCAGACGATCAGCTCCTTCAGTCTCCGACTCCTGATCAAGGGGATGCAGCGAAACCGGTGATCAAGAAAGTGAAAAAAGCTTCTCCGCCCGCAGACGTGGGGAATGAAAGACAAAATCAGGTTAATGAGCTTGAAAAGCGCGTCAAGAAGACTAAGAAACAGGTGCCTAAACCACAGGATGACGCAGGCGGAAAGGTTAGGCAACCAGAGCAGCTCCAACATAGTGCAGTAATGGCGAAGCCGAAGTTCAAGACGCCTGATGTCGACTCGGGAGAAACGCCCAAGACGGTGATGAAGAAAAAAAAGCCCGCACCTCCTCCTGAACCGGAACAAGAGTCAGAGAATGAAGACGAGGCTTTATCTCAGCATGATGAGGAGGAACATCAAGGCCGAGACTATGAAGATGACGAAAACGAGGATGAATACCACGAAGAACCTGAGCAAGAGGACAGCAATGAAGAAAATCAAGGGGACGAAGGCAGTGGATGGGATGAAGAAGACAAAACTCATGATGCTGAGGGAGATGCCGATTACGATGGGAATGGCGATGTCGGAGACGAGGACCAAGATACACTCAGCCAACATGGAAATGGAGTTTCAACTGCGAGCGAAAAAGCAAGCAAACCTGCTCGTGCCACAGACGATGCAGCAAAGCCAGCGAAAGACATCAAACGGAAGGTACAGAAGAAATCTACACCAGATACCAGTGACACAGCGATTGCGAAGTACCAGCATGCCGATCCTGAACTCCTTGACGAGCTCGTCAAGGATCCAGATGCCGTCTTTGGAGAGGATATTGATGCGCTTGGTGTTACTCACGCCGGAGTTCCAGATGAAGATGTGGATTTGGAATCGAAAGGAGTGAATACCAGCCGTGCGATGGAGGATACTACGGTTCTACAGAGTGGTGGGTGTGGAAGTATCGGGATCAATGCGAATGGAATCGAGATCAATATTCAGACGACAAAGGACGGAACCTCGGTAACAATAAAGATTCCAGGAGCGCCGAAGCAGTAGATGTAGAGAAAGGAGACTGTAGTTGTCGGTTGGTAATGACAGCAGCCTGGCAGTTCTAAGTATACTTCAAATCTTCAAACTCAGTTTTTATATAAGTTACAACTTATTACCTGTCTTAAATAGGGCTCGTTTGACAAAGTATCCCACCCTAAGGTTATGAGTATAGTAAACACCCTCAGATATTGCGCTTCAGAACGCCCTTATCGACACCATCCCCCACCACTCCTGCAGGCCCCTTACTCGAGAATACGTCCCCTACCGCTCCCCCAACCCCGCGCTGAATTCCATCAACGTTCTCATCTCCTGCGACTTCCGTCTTCTTTAGTGATTCTGCGCTGTCCATCAGCACATACTCGTCCGTTACCAACACCCTAACCTCAAGAAACACGGAGAGGCTCTTACCTTTAATCCCATACGATGTCCTGTTCTCTCCAAAGTAGGAAAGATATGTGTCTTCGATCCAGCGCCAGCTAGACTCGTAGCAAGAGGAGCACTTTTGCTTTGACCAGTCCATGATGTGAGCTTGTTCATCAGTCGTTGATGGTGTTTGTAATTGTGCCTGTTCTTTGGTTGTGGGTGGTGTTTGTTGTCTGTCCTTTTGCTATTATCATTTGGAGAGGTGGGAGGCCGATGACCTCATATAAAACGTATACATGATACTATACCTAATATTATTTACAGCACTGAGCCGAACTTGGTTCACACCATGGCTTCATGGCTTTGTGGAGGCAAATAGGTGGCGCGTGGCGTTAGTTGGAGGTCGGTAGGTGATGGCTAAAGAGGTGTGCAGGTACTAGTGTGAGTCGGGGGTGGCACTTATAGCAAGGTATGCACTGACTTGTATAATCAAGGACAGAATCAGGATTCAGTGGCGGTCTAGCTCTGCAGGCTCTAAGACATGGACGGCTGCGAGACGGGTATGATAATAGCGGCTGACCCTGTTCTACAAATGCTGGGTTGTAGGAGCAGTGAACTGTCGTCAAGAATATCAATGTTCAATGTGGAAGTTTCATTTCGGTATATTAAATATTCTGTATGTTTACGATCTCTTCTACGGAGCAATAGCTACACTTAGCATAGCAAGAAACTAGCGTCATGATCCGCTTTTCTAAGTCTGTGGGTTAATTTCTTTCATTAACTATCTTCCTTTCTTTCCCATTCGTTTTATTTCTCCCCTTTCTCTTTCTCTAGACCTTCTTGTCGTTTTTTGGGCTTCCTTCTCGCCATCCGTTTCATTTTCCCCTCTATCTTTCTTATTGTCCCCATCGTCGTCTCCTTTCCGTAATTCTTCTTCCTGCTCTGCCATATCCAACTCATCCTTCGATATTCTCATTTCCTTTCTTATCAATTCAATCTCCATAATCCTCTTGTTCGGCTTCACTTTCCGCTCTAGCCCATCATCATCCCTATCAAAATACAGCGCCCATACATTCTGTTCCTCCTCCACCACCGTAAACCCTCCCCACCCTTCCAATGTCAACCTCTTATCAATCGGCGTGCTGTTCCAAGGCCCAACAATATTGCCTTGAGCTTGCACTCGCAGTCCGTACTTCACCTCATACGTGTTTTTATCCACGTAAATCCAGTTCAGCTGCGGCGGGTCGTCTCAAATCGTGGACACATACCCATCCCCTCGGCGACCCCATTGAGTTTCGGGGTAGGGGAAGAAGTAACCCGCGAAAAGATGTCCGTGCTCATCTAATCGATTTGGGTCCTTTTCGTTCTCATCGCCTCTCCTTTCGCGAGCAGCTTTGCCACGAGGATTCACGGTGGTGACATAGAGCTAAGAAAAGCGCTCTTCGTCAGCCTTCCCTCATGAGATTGTGCAGTCTATAGTCTATCGCATAGTCCTTACTTTGTTGTTCCGTAGCACAACTGTTCCGCTATTTACATCTCTTGCTTTCCGTGACGGGTCTGAGCAAGACACAAGAAGGTTCGATTTCAGTCCGCGATGTTGCTCCCGCGCATTCTGGCGCTGGCCTTGCCGGATGGCCTCGGTCGTGCCGATGATTGCTGGGCACGCAGCTATTGATGTAATGATTCCAAGATCCATATCGCTCGTTCGTCTTATCTCGCGACAAGTCAACTGTGGGCTCCGATATATTCAACTCCTGTTATCATACCCGTAATAAGAAGAAGAGATTCTGAAGGTAAGTATAGTTTAGAGCCATTTTGCATCCAACATTAATTCTGGCACGCCACATTCGAAGTAGCGCTGCGAGTCAAGACTCTATCAATCGCTCATCTTGAGCTGCGAATATCATTTTTTACATCAACGTTGTGTTTCTGGGATGATTTTCTAAACTCTTGTCCTTGTGACATCGCAGCCATATACGTCTTTGGTGACGTAGTGTACCAAAGAACCAATGGGCAATTTGTGTTTTCCACCCATCCCAGCCATAATCTAGACTCTTGGGTGGACTTCGTGGGGATACTTTGCGGAGCCGTAGTGTGCCCGCGACGCCATCCTTGGCTTTGTATGCAAAGTATACTCTCTGCAATATCACATGTCACTACTTAGTAACTCATATGCGTGGTTCACTTGGAACTGATCCGAAAACCCCAGCTACACAAGCCACATTACCTGACTGTTGCAGAGTACGATTTTCGAGGCAAGGATGTGGCTCTAGGCTTCTTGCTGATCCCAAGACCCTGACGTCGCAGCAGTAGCGTCATTACTCATGCAAGTAGGTGAATGTACGGGAAATCCACACATAATGTTATACCGTCACAATACTGCCACCATACATATTCGAATTTCGTTAATGCGTTTGAACTTTTGCTCATCATTATACAGATTATAGGACTAATCACGCAAACTTCACAATGTCTGACAAGTAAGTCACTGCTATCTTCTCTCACTCATCCGTGCTGACCGTCTCTCCCAAGCGAAAAGCAAAACAATAATTACGCCACCGATGAGGTCCAGTCGGAGACTGAGGAGGAGCCTGAGGAGGAGCCCCAACAACAGGAGCAACCAGTCGCTACGCAACCCAACGGCCAGCGCACAATGCAACACGCGCGCCAAAACCGCCGCCAGAATGAACCGCTGGCTCCTCAGTATCAAGAACAACAGATGGTGTCTATGACCGACCAGCAATTGACGGGCGGCAGCACGGGAGCTATAAGGCAATCGCGCATCAAAGACCGCCCGAAACAGAAAGAGGCTGAGAAGAGCAGCTTAAAGATCAAGATCGAGTTGGATTTGGAAGTCGAGGTAGATCTCTATGCCAGGGTCAAGGGAGACGTTACAATTGGATTGTTGGAATAATGCGTTTCGCAGGTCGATCTCTACGCCAAAGTGAAGGGAGATGTCACGATTGGTCTTCTGTGAGAGTTGCTGCCCTGCGTTGTGTACTAGAAATTGGCGGCCGTGACTTCGCGGGGAGGTCAGACTTGGCGATATTGGATTTGGGATAGGGATTCTTGATCCTAGTATCGAGTGTGCATGAATAGAATAATTGCGTCGAGGATGAGGAGGGATATTCAGGAATCAAACGTGTATTTTTAGTTTGTTATGGTTAATCGTGTTCGCGGTACAAGAAGCGGTGTTGCACTGTGGGGCGTCTCTAACCACTAGCTGCATATTGTGATGTATCTCACATCCACAAACTACCTACGCAAACAGTTCGACGCCAATGCTTGCAATACGCGATATCAATGGAAATCATGTCGAAAAATATTGTATAATCTTTCTATACAGGAGGCCAACTTCAAATAAAATACCTCTTTACAGACCTTTTCTATCACGTGGTCTTCTACGTGGTGGGTACTCCCAAACGACCCTCATTCCCCAGAGACAAGGCACCTGCAATAGAACGCGAAAAACGATGAGCTCAGATCGGCTCTAGTCTTAAATTTTCTACCACACAACTATATAGGGGAGACATCTCGAACTCAACAAGCAACCGGCAAATGATTTTCCAATCGCCTTTATAAACCCGAAGATCCAATACCGGGCGCCAACGAAACTCGTCAAGGATGGCCAAGGCTGACACCCCCGACCAACCACTTCGCGACCTGAAAATTAACGACAACGCTCCAACGACCCGTAACTCACCGAATCCTCTCATAGCAACCGCAGGCGAAGCCTCAGACGACGCGTCCATCGCATCCTCGTCACGGCCGAGCAGGCACCGCCGGGGCGGGCGGAAAACGAACAGCCATGTGGTGCCGGTGGAAGAGACACGTTTGCATTGGTCGGAGAGGCTTGATGAGGGAATGCACGGACTCGAAAATGGGGAGATGAGACACATGAACGGACAGGGAGAGAAGAGTGAGACGCCGAAGGCGCGTGAAGTGTCAGATAACGCATCTGTCGCCTCATCGTCGCGGCCGCGCAGATATAAGAGAGGAGGACGACGGAAGGAGAGGCATATGGCGGCCGTTGATGAGGCTGGCACGCGGCTACCGTGGTACGAGAGGATTGGGAGATTAGGAGAGGAGATAGGTGGTCATGAGGAACGAAAGGCAGTATATGAGAAGCAGAGCCCATCGTGTAAGGCGGATGAGAAGGCCAGGCCAGAAGATGGGGAGCAAAATTCGTCGCAAGAAAAGAAAGAGAAGGCGCCTGATACGGAGATCCGTGCATTCAATATCAAGAGGTTGCAGGGGAAGTTGCCGTTTGGGGTCTCGATTGATCGGGGAGAGGGTGCAGAGGGGACTGGGGAGAATGCAGATGGGAAAGGGGAGAAAGAGGAAAAGGAAGAAAAGAATAAGCCGATATCTATTCGGTTGGATATAAATCTAGAGGTTGAGATGTTCTTAAAGACGGCCATTAAAGGAGATGTTACGATTACTTTCCTGTACGTCTCTAGTACGCCGACCTAAATCTGAACATCTTGCTGACACGGTATAGGGAATGAGAACAAGCTTTTTGGTTAGTCTTGGCTCTATGGGTGAAAGGCACGGTTAGCAGACTTATAATGAGAGTCGCAGTTGGCAGAAAGGTGAAAGGCGTAGTTGACAGAGTTGTTACCTCCTTAGAGCTTGCTTGGCATTGAGCCGAGTTACGGAACGGCGAGTTGTCCATTCACGAAATAGCCCAAGTGGCGGCGATATTATAGTCCATCCACATACGAATAATACTTTGAATTCTCAACAACAGTCTTATTTTTCTAACCTCTATGCCCTCTGTAGCTCCCTACAGCATCAATCCCTTGCAAACCACCCATTACATTTAGCATCGAGTATCTAGGCTACCCCAATGCAAGTCACTACGTATGGCTGCTGTAGGGAAATGCGGAAATACAAACTAACTTTGGTAGTATTACGTAAACACTACCAAGTTTCAAGATCGTCGAACTCATTCGGAGCCAAACAAAGACGCTAAGAACCTTAAATTCACGACCACGCCTGTCATTTGTTCTATTGCCATGAGGTACCCAGCCAAATGGCCCAAAAAAAGCCTAACGACGTTTCAACATCACATGGCTCTTCGACCGTGGTAGGGTTCGCCAAGAAAGTACGAGGGGGGCGAAGGCAGCAGTAAACTGTGAGAATGTAAACTTAAAAGTTCAAGGGGCGGCTAGAGGAAGGCTAGCTTAGCAGACACGGGACGTGGTTGTAATGGCTTTTGGCCCGTCTCTGAGGTGAAGAACCAACCAGTCACGCAACCTCGAGAACCACGACGGCCACACCATGTTAAGGATATGTAAGGCGAAACTGGACAGCCTCGAGCATTCGCATACGCCTCCTGCTTGTGCTCCATCCATTTACATCATCCACTTGTCCCAGAAGACGATCAATTGGCGAGAACTTCTGTGATTGCGCCGCCCCCGCCTCCGACATTTTAATCGCCACCTAATAGCCAACTTCGACTCCCTACCAGGGAAAGTCGACGCGAGTCTTCTGACGCATTATCGTGTTGCGTTTTTCTGGTTATGACGATACGTTTTCAACGCCTCGTTGTGTAATATGCCATGGTCGTCTTGGAGATAGAATATCTCGAGAGGTACTTAAACCCCACCCGTCCCATCAAACAAGAGTAGCAGCTCCACCTCCGAATATAGTCATAATATTTCCTCACCAACAAACCAAACCAAATTTATAAGCCAACATCTCAGTACTCGCAACCATTACCCGGAATGTCGGGCCTACTTGGAAACGTGACAAATTCGCTCGATAACACCCTCACTGGCGGTGACGAAGAACAGGGAAAGGGGGGACTTTTGGGCGGAGTCACCAACACAGTGGGGAAGACAGTCGATTCGGCTGGGAACGTCATAGGACAGACTGTTGATGGAGCGGGAGATGTAGTTGGACAAACCACACGAGGCGTTGCAGACACAGCAAGCAAGACGACACAGGGCGTTGGAAATGTAGCGGGCGGGGCTACAAATACGGCAAGCGGACTTGTGGGAGGAGCTACGGGCCAGGGAGGAGAGGCTGCTCAGGGTGCTGCGGGTCAGACGAGGAAGGAATGATAAATAATATATAATTACAAAGTAACGTACATGTATAGCGAAAGCCCCAGACAAGCGAAAGCCTCACTCAGATGGGCTGACGCAACAATAATTGCGATAAATCTACCACAACACTAGAAATCAACTGAAACTACTCGGAGCCCTCTTCCTCAGACGTGTGTATTACAATCTGACAAGTGCGTGCATTATGCTTAGTCCCACCACACTTTCCACAGCGACGTGCACGGGTTTCTTCCCTCGGCTTGCGACCACCACTTGCCCTTATCTCCTGCTCTACTTGCTGCACAATGTCCCTCTCATCCTGTAGATCCTGCGCTTCCTGTTGACTAAGTGATCCTCCTTGCTGTAGGCGTGTTTTTTTTGCCTTCCGCCGCTTGCTTAACACTTCATTTGCCTGTCGTAGGTTTTGGTTTTCTGCCTTCAATAATGCTAATTGATGCATTATTTGCGATGCTCCCTTTGTAAACTAGTCAACAGCTGTATAGATTGAGGTTGGAGAGCTATTTTGATGATGCACAATTCGGTTTTTAATAAAGGTGACTGTGATATAGCTTCAGTTGGGTTGTTTGGTGTCTGAGAAACCCAAGGTTGAGCAGTACCCGGACGGGAGCTTAGAGGTGTTGGTGTCTTTAACTTAAGATCAAGTGTAGAGATCACTCCATTTGGGTCAAATAGAAGAAGCCCAGCACCTCGGAAGCCTCCTCGAATGTTGCTTTCTGTCATTGCAATGTTAAATGCAGTATGGAAGGCAGGAAAGAAGTCGTCCTTGGTAATGTGAGAAATATGAGCTTGTATCATATCTTCAATTTGCCGACTATAAGCCTTTTTTAAAGGGCCAAAATAGCTAATATCAAGCGGTTGGAGTATATGGGAAGAGTGAGCAGGTATACAAAGTGTAATAATGTTGTGCTCCTTGCAGTACTCCTCAAACTCATCTGAGTGGTGGCTCTCATGACCATCAAGGACTAAGAGGTGATAGCCACCAATACTCCGGGTCTTTGTATGCTTCTCAAAATGCTTAATCCAATCTATACCTCTCTTATTTGTAGTCTAGCCATTTTCAGTAACAGCAATCACCCAATCACTTGGAAATCCACTATTCTCATACCAAGATATAAGGTGGTTTTTGCCTGCAACAATGATAAATGGCGGTATTGCCCAACCTTGAGAGCTAATACCCTGGATTACTATAACCCATTCTCGATTGCCAGGCTATACCTTCTTTGCCTTTATACGCCCGTCTGAGCTTATTACAACCATAGCAGTTGAGATAATACCCATCAGGAACCCAGTCTCATTAAAGTTGTAGATATCTGCCTCAGAGATGCCATATTTCGTAATTATATTGCGTACAAGCTCAAACCAACCACAGATGAGTTCTGGGTCTTCACATTTATCCCTCTGATAGTCGTATTTGCGCTGGAATTGTGTCCGGAGCTCTATACGCCGCTTAACAAAGTTTGAAGCCCAATGCGACCCGATGTGTGGCGCGTCGCATATAGCAAGTAGTCGATTTGCCATATCTCCAACAACAGACAGCCGGGGAGGAAATCCTTTGGCAGCTAGGCTAAGAATATATTCAATAAGCACTTGTTCCTCTATGTCGGTTAATTTCTGTGAATTGGCGGGAATATCGCGTCGCGCAGGTATACCACGGTTTCGGCGACAGAGCTTCTCATAGTTAACCTTATAGAGCTCCCCCGCAGCTCTTGCGCTTAGCTTTGGGTTGGTTTTCATAGCCTGGAGGGCTAACATAACGTCTCTTTCATCATTTTTTTGGGGCATCTTTTATGGTGGAGAAATGCAGTGTTTTATGTAGTTGTTGCGTCAGCCCATCTGAGTGAGGCTTTCGCTTGTCTGGGGCTTTCGCTATACATGTACGTTATTTTCTGAATTTAGTCAGCACATTGAACCAGCATCATTAAGTCAGCAGCAAGGAGTCAGCAGCATGGCGTAAGCAGCATGGAGTCAGCAGCATGGAGTCAGCAGCATGGAGTTAGCAGCATGGAGAAGCATGAAGTGAGAATATAGCCAGATTGGAGGGAAGATCCCCCGAAGAGTTCAAGAGGGATTCATAGTATGTACAGTAAGTGGGTGGCATACATAATGTTAAATTCTCACTGCGTGATATGAGCTGTGACGCCATTCCACCATATAAATCGTCACGGAAATCACGCAGGCGACAGTAATTGGAAATGCTACGAAATCAAAACGCAGGAATCTTGTCAAGACTGAATTGGTATTGGTATTTCTGGCCTTAGATCATGTGGTGTACAGCATCATGTTTCTAGCGCCCGCTTCATAAAATTGGCCAGTACTTTAAATGCCACAAGCTTATTGATAGTGAAAGAGACATCTATTCTTACGGTACAGGGAGATTCAGCGAAGGTTCGATACGGTTCGATCGCACCTTACTAAGTTACCGCAACAGTATGTAGACGTTTAATATACCTAACGCGCTGAAGAATGCCGAGAGTCCGCACAATGCGCGTCGGCTAAACATCACTACGATCATTGCGTCAAACGCGTCACTGCTGCCGCTAAATCAGCACACCATAGCGGGCCTAAGGGCGACTGTGTTGAGGAGTGTGAGTACCCGTTTACGTGGAGGGAAGGAAAAATCGGGATAAGTTGGTGCTGACGTATATGTGCAGTCTTTCATTTTACTCATTGTGCGACTACTTGTGCGGCTGCTAAGTTTTGGACTGCTCTCAAGTAAGGGGTGGGACGACCGATCGGATGCTTGGGCGATGAAAACAGTAAAAGAAGCGGGAAAGGCTTCGTAGATGGTTTGGCTTTGGGTGCAGAGATTGTGCATCGCAGGAGATAGAGGAAACGTCATCTACATCTAATGTTACGACTCAAGTCAAGTTCAGCGTTTAAAATGTTTATCCCAGTGGGACTTTTCCAAAATAGCGAGCTATATTATGAAAGTTATTTACTAACAACTTCAGAGGCATACCTCACCAATTCCTTCCAAGCTCATTGCCGCGTCTTGAATCCCTCAACCCTTAATGACAGTCCCGCCATTAGGATGCAAAGTCTGCCCACTGATAAAACTACTATCCTTGCTCGCGAGGAACACGTAGCACGTAGCTATCTCGCTCGGCTAACCCATCCTTCCCATCGGCGTCTCCGCAAGCTGTGCGAGCGAATCCTTCTCTATTGTGCTCATGCCTAGCGGGGTCTAGACGGGACCGGGAGCAACGGCGTTTACGCGGATGCCCTTGCTCACTTGCTCGTTGGATAGGGCTTGTGTGAACGCCACCATGGCACTTTTTGTCGAGATGTAGTCCACCCCTGGTCCGGTGCCGGCGTATGCGGTCACGGAAGTGGTGTTAATGATGGTATCTCCGGACTTCAGTGCGGTAAGGAATGAAAAGAGCAGATCACTGGCACCTCATTCATGGGAACAAAGACTATAACCACCTCCGCTCAATTCAGGCCAGCTGCCTCCCAGTCTCCCCAGGCATAGTGGATTTTGGTGCTCCATTATTATTACGATGCTGGCATTTATGCCAGCAGGCTCTCAGCTGGGCTGGTCGACCTTTTTGCAGTGCCTAACCCCGAGAAATGAAGCTCGTATTCTTGGCCAGGCAAGTCAGTTTTGAGACTGTACCAGCATAGTGTGCTTCGCAAAGACGTGGAATCGCGAATTGGTTACGGTATAAACATCAATGCAGACTAATGCTTGTTGACTCCCAAGTTCCGAAACAGTAGGAGCAGATGCTACAGGTCGACTGCTTGCTTCTTCCTCTGATCTCCTTCCGCACGCGTCGTGTCCTCTTTCCTAGCAAGAATTGACTCGACCTTTGACACCTTTCCAGCGAAATGCTCCTCCTTGTCCGTGCGCGTCCCGATCCGCACGTCTGTCTGGATACGCATTACCCCGTTGCGGTGCAAGAGGGTGTGCGCCTGGCCGATTAGGCATGTTACGGACTCCCAGGGTCCTTCTATTTACCATTAGTATCAGCAATGACAGCGAAGAAATCGAATATTTGCAAAGGTTAAACTGGGAAGCAGGTGACCTTTTGACACTGTGGATAGGAGGAGTCAGGGGAGGGGAAGGAGAGCGAACCAACAGTTGTACCAGCGGAGTGCATGCTGTAGCTCAGCCCGCTTGCTTTCATGAGTTGCTGGACGGCGGCGATTTCGTTGGAGATGGATGCTGTGGGAGTAGCGAGCTGGAGCCGGGCATTTAGCTGAATGTAAATTAATAAAGCGATGATGGAGGATGGAAAGATGTACGTGGAGAAAAGTTGAATGGGAAGGGAAAGGGGAAGCGGGATAAGTGACGCACGGGGCTGAGGGAGAAATCTGCGACGCAAATAGGTGGGGTCGGAAGCGTGGAGTACTCCATGTTTGGTAGAATGGGAGATATTTGATGGGTGAATTTGGTGAGAAGATATTTGATGGAAAGTGGTTGTCGATGTTGCTTGATATATGGTGGGGTGTGCAATGGAGATATAGAGTGTTTGGTTGATAGTATGGGGTCCCTTATCATGGTCAAAATGGCCAACCGTTATTCCAGTAGGTGCTGGTTTCAACTGGCAACTTCTTCTAAGACCAGTCTAGACTTAACGCAAATGGATTATAGTTAAGTGGGGTTTTTAGTACACGGTCGTCAAACAAGTCTGCCGCCATACAAATCGAATACGAATAAAGCGGCGCAGGGCTGAACCAAAATGTCTTGCCAAGCCTTGTAGATCTTTGGGTAGAAACTCAACGCCACCCTTAATGGCGACGCAATAGATCAAGCCTCTCTTTGAATTTCACGCGAGACATTATCCTCTCCCCATAACAAATCATGTCGTCCGATTGTGTTTCGGATACCTAGCTTTCATGTGGCAATTAACAGTTAGGCAAGTCATGTTAACTTGAGTTAATGCATACCAACAATACAAATGTACTGCATTCAAACTTGATGACTGACAGCTAAAGCTGGCAAAATTGATACATAATATCAGACATTCGCAGAGGTTTCAATTGATCATCTGTCAAGCGTACGACGATCTCAAGCTATACTCTCACTAAAGCGAGCTTAAATCTGACGCATTAATATGTGTTCCGGCCCAACCGCGAATAAACCATATTCGCGAATACGCTGGCCCATTCGCGAATGGGCTGGCCCAACCACGAATATTCTCATTCGCGAATAGGCCGGCCCATTCGCGAATAGTAGCAGTAGCAGTAGCAGTAGCACACTAATATTATCGCTAATGTAATCGCTATCCGAATCGCTAATTTCTTACTGTGTCTACTCTCACATACTTCCTTAATTACTACCCTTACAACAAAGACTATTTCTTTCTAAATAAGCTCCTATAGTTATACTAATCTATATATATAGTAGTATATGGTATACTTTGCCCTCTTATATAGTAGTACCTCTTTATACTACCCGTTATACTACTCTCTATACTACTCTTATAGTACTCTTTTCCTTACCATAGTCTATCTGCTGTAAATTAGATAGTAGGGTAGTGTAAATATCTTATGGGAATTAACTAATATATAGATATAATTATAGGACCTATATTAAAAGATTAAAGGTTGAAAGTTGAAAGTTGATAAAATTCTATATAACTACTCCTATTATTCGTGGTTGGGCCGGAACATGTTCATCCAAAAATTAAAATCATGAATTTTGATATATCAACTCTATTAAGCATCCGCGATATACTAAAGCAGAGACTCCCAATAATTGCTACGCCTAACTATCGGGAGATTTCTCGTGTCCATTCCTCAATCTGAACTTGCATGAGCTCCTCAAAGGCTGCCTTGCATATAGCGTTCCACTGCTTCTGTACTCCAACTAGCTTTCTTTACATTGATGAAAAACTCGCCCCCCTGGAGCGAACTGTACTTTAGAACTCGGTTCAATAGCCAGCGGTCGTACCCTTAAAGTGCCGGATTTTGAGGATTAGTCAGAAAGCTTTGACCGAGGTGGTTAAGTGAAGGGTCATCCTTGCGATCATGTAACCGAAGCATAGGGACGACATCTTCTCTTGCTTCTTCAACATGGATAAGAAGCAACTGTTGTAGCCGGTCCTGGTCAGGCAAATCCCAAGTGCGGCAAGTGTGCTTCACAACATCGCACAAGCAATTGTTCAGGGACCCATCCTGACAAGTGCGCCGCCTGCCACGGAGCTCACTGTGTTACAGTCCCGCAATGTTCTATTTTCATCAAGGAACGTATGCGCATGAACGAACAACAGAGGAAGCGCGGACTCTCTCGACCTCAATGGTAGAGAAGCCACTTTAGACACTACAGTGGAACGTAGGCAAAGGAAGGGAAGCCCAGCTAGCCTACTCAATGACCAACGGACAAACGATATCGACGTACAACTTCTCCAGGAACCATATAAACGCACGCCAAGCGGACAAGGACGCCCAGTAGTCCCTTAACACCACTACTGGGAATCCTTCCTCCCAACTAAGTTCACTCCAACTTTCTACCAACCCTTTAACTTCCGAAGCATGATATACATCAACAAGCGACTTCACGCCCGGCAAGTAGCTATAGACAGCTTAGACCTAGCAGCAGTCTTCATGAAGCACCAACACGATGCGTTTCTGTTCATCTCGGTTTATGTCCAAGGTCAACAGACTGTAGCGCAGAACAGAACATCCCTACATCAGAGCCTACACCTTATCCGCCAAGTGATCCAACAAGTGAGAACGCGTCATTCTCTAGTACACCTTGTCATAGCAGGCGATTTTAACCCTCACCATGAACTATGGGGCGGGGAATTTGCCCGACAGCACAGGTCACACGAGGGAGAACGAATCATAGATCTCATTAGCGAGTTCCAGCTCTGGAGTGCACTTCCGCAGGGCACCCCTACCTTCCTAAGCTGGGGAACCACTCAACAAACGACCATCGACCTTATGCTAATATCAACCAACCTCCAACCCCGGATCCAGGCGTGCAAAACTCACGAGGTTAACCATGGGTCCGACCACGCTGCTGTGCTCCTTACTCTCAACCATATGCACGAATGGAAGAACCCAACCCAATGAAGGTTATATCACATGGCGGACTGGGACAAGATCCGAACATATGTGCGACTACAATAGCAGTTCGTGGAGTTGCTGCTGCGCGATGCTCACTTGCTTGGCGACAAAGGATTTAAGGTTCGTCATTGTCACCTGAAAGTCTTTGTAAGTAAGCTGCTCGCCGTCATCAGTCAAGATAATATGCCCTAAGAAGGTTGTCGTATCCTGGATTTTTTTGCCATAAGTCCGTAGCTTCTGCGCCCAGTTCATAGGGAGCGGGTCCCATATACCATAAATCGATCCTGCATTACGTCAAGGATATCAGCTGCATGATCAGCCTCGTCGAGCTCGACCGCAAGAACAGATCGTTGGATGACAAGCAGTTGAGCCATCCTAATGAATGCAGAGAGGTATGAGGTGTAGTTCGTAGCCTCTGAGAAACAACCGTCCTTTCTAATGCCAAGAACAGCGAGGAAGCCAACGACAACACTATCATAGATGTCTTTGTAAAGAGCGTGGTCTAGTAAGGCAACGCAGAGGAGGAGCGTGGCTTGATCTAGGGCTGCAATCTGGGCTGCAGCTGACTCCTGGCCAATGTCGCCATCCTCCCGTTGTTGTATCACTTCTGCAGCTCGCTCAACGACACTGCTAAGGGCCACGGTCTAGGCAGCAGTAAGGCAGCAACGTAGCGATGGTTGTCGCTGCTGCCAAACGAGTCGGTAGAGGAAGCAGAGTAATTGCTTCCAGACCTTCTTGTTCGTCTTGTATGTCCCATCCTTTAGCTTATGCAACAGTGGACGGTGCGCGCTTCGATGATGAAGGAACCCATTGACTCGATGCTGATCAAATACATTTACTCGATCTTCTTTGAGTGAAGTGCGGGCTTGCTCAATGATACGGTTAAAGGATTCTAGAATGACGAGAAGATGTTGGTCGGCGCATTGTCGCCTAAGTTGGCGACGGTACTTGCTAGCCTAGTGTCCATCACAGGCTTCACAACAAAGTATCGAAAGAAGTTGCTTCGATAGAAGGTCCGACATGCAACAGGGCTAGTTATAACCTTAAAGAAAGATGTCTCTGAGGCGATACGTGCCGCTTCAGAAGCTTTACTTGGTCGGCCACCTTTCTCACCACTCGTCTAAGCATGCGTCACTCTTAAGTGAGCCCTCATTGACCTCGCGTTGCGGCAGACGTAGGGTTGGGACCTGCACAGTCGACACACGATACCATCTAAATACAAGGCGAGGTGAGGAATAGGTGGGTGAGTTGGAGGAATTACCGCTTGCCGAACCAGGTTAGGTGCTTAGAGGCACATTACATCAACAATTCCAAGACAATCTTTTATGTCTGTTGGAGTAAGCTGGCCTTTGTGTGCATTTCGCAGATGGGTTGCAATCGTGTTCGGTACCAGCGTATATTTACAGGAGGTGCAGATGAGGACCTTGTAGGTAGGGTGAAACTGTAGAAAGTCCATTGAGGGTAAAGGAGAGATAAAGGGTCTAATAATCTGACGTTGGGGTAAGAAGAATTGCAAAACCAACAATATTCAATAAGAGCAAGAGCATTCATTATCAGGGTAATCGCAGCACGACGGACGCGCACCCGTACCCTTGGAAAAGTAATCCCTCTCCTTTTCCCAACTGGGGTAAGACCGGCAGATCTGGTTCAGTGTGCCTAAACAAGACACCGCTCGCCTAATTAGGTAGGGCGGTGTGAAACCTGGAGTCAGGGCTGAGTTCGTTGAACCATATTGTTTAGGACGTCAGCGTTACACTAGCTTTGCCGCCTAGGAAGTAAGAAAGGCTGTCCCAATTTGTGCATCGGAATAGAAAGTGATTCACTGACTCTGTGGCTTGACCACATTCGCATTGGCCTGACTCTGTAGCACCGATCCTGTGGAGATATCCGTTAAGGCCTATCATGCCCGTTCGTAGCTGGACTAGTACACTTGCTTCTTTCCGACTGAGGGCGTCATATAGCTTCCGGGTGTGTTGTCCTGGTAATGCCGAGTCCATTTCCCTTGAATACTTTCTGACTCCTTGGGGTATAGATTCCTCTTTTTGGCGCTTAGCTCTGGCCTGGTTTAGCAGTGTGGCGGCGAATGGACTGTATTCAACCACAAGTAGCTAGATACAAGGTGGGTTCACCAGCCTCATACAAAGGCCCCAACGATAACTTTGCCCCCTAATGATTTTGCTCAAGGCTCACAACTCTTGGAGTTCAGTTTCCAGCCCAGGCAAAACCTTCACCCATATCCCATCCGCAGTTTGCTCCTTAAGCCTAATTGAACAGCCAAGTCAAAGACTCTCCATTCTCCTATCCTAGTTGAGGCTGAGAACCCAGGGCTGGGTCCTGTACCGTGATGGATGACCGACCCCAGATCTCGGCGTCGGGATCGGCTTCGTTGTCGGCGTCGCCGTGTGAATAATTTCACTAAGAGGGCTTTAAAAAAGAAGGTGCATATGATTATTATCGCTGAGACTGTACTAGATTGAGAATGAAATAGCTCAAGTTGCAGATATGGAGCTTTCGTATATGTACGGCTGCATCCAACGACCATCATGAATGCGAGAGTATGGCACATCACTCTTGTGTGGCGGCTAGAAGAATGCTAGTGCGTTGAGCCGTGATTGGAGCGGTCGTCATAGTGAGTGTGGATGCCGCCCCCACCGACTTTGAGCGCCACCGTGAGTCTGGGCGCGGCTTATTCAGATAAGCTTCATTCGTTGGTTGTGGTTGTACCACGCAATGGCCGTGCCATATCCATGCTGATATCATCGCCAATTATTATCTCTGATTAATCGTGGGGTGCACTAATGAGGTTGACCTCAGAGCACGGTTGCCGCGTACCATCCTTGGTTGATACCGTCTGGATCAGCTTCTCTCCCCGCCCCAACACCATGCAATCCCGAGCAAGCTTTGGTCCTTCTCCCATCCCAGTATGTAGAAGTCTGCTCACCGGGATCGGTTTTGTGTGCGATCCCGGTGTGCGATCCCGGTGAGCAGACTTCGACACTTCTGCACCGAGTACCACTGCTGTGCCGCGGTGGAGCAGTGGGCATTGGAGAGTACTTTTTAACGTGGTGTACGCACTGAAAGTTATCTAGTTATAGTTAGTGCGTGGCGGGTGGCGTAAGTATGTTCATAGAGAGTAATAAACGAGTGGCGAGAGTGATTTTTGGAGGGATGAGGTAGTGGACTGTAAGTGGACCCGAAAAGCCTACAGCGTTAGAGTTAGGGTGAACACAAATACTGTCAGTGGAGGCTCTTATACGTTTGACGTCCGCAACCTTCCTCCAGTTCTTGCCCGGGAGACCCATCTCCTGTAGACTCGAAACATTTGCTCCAGCAGCCGCTATCTCCTCTAGGAGCGGGGAACACTTTTACTGGGAGATTGATCGGCCACTTTATGGCTGCCTGCATGTTGACCACGAACTAAAGCGTGATTCAATTCTCCGTTGAGCTGTGTAAACGCTCTTAGCCCTGAAGCGGACGGGAAGGCTATATTCGTGTCGCAAGTCCTTATATCATCATGAACCTAAGGGCGTTGTCTTCGCTTCTATTGCCTCCAACTCTACATGTTTTGCAAAGTTGAGAGAGGTTCAGTATCAAGAGCATTAGCCAAGAATTTCTAAAGTTCTCCCGGATTGCAATGAAAAAATGGATACGACAGAAAGGACATTTGGTCCACCTCGAAAAGGCCTCATCCTTTTCATCGCCGCGATCCTCCACAGTTCTACAGGATTGGGACGCTGACGACGAAATCATGTCATCTGGCAAGCATCTGCCATCGAGGCCTTTGAGCCTTGCCAGACCCGTAATACCATATTGTCCTCGGAGACCGACACTGCAAGAAGTCCTTGCAAACTCGGCGCCACCGCCATGGACTCTAAGTGCCTTTACATCCTATCTTTCACAAAATCACTGCTTAGAGACTCTGGAGTTTACAATGGACGCTACGCTGTATCGGAAGCATTATGAGATGCTACTTGCAAGTTGCGGGGAGAAGACAATAATGCCCTCGGCCGAAGGATGCGAGTATGTTCGCATGCTATGGCAGAAGCTGTTAGATACCTACATCACCCAAGATAGCCCACGCGAAGTCAATCTTCCCAGTGACGTCCGAGATCGCCTCCTATCATCCCCGAATCACTTTAGACCACCAAGTCCGCCGCAGCTCGATACTGCCCTGGGGGTCGTGTACGAGCTGATGGAGGAGAGTGTCCTGGTCCAATTTTTGAACTCCGTTTCCCAAGGTTCCAGCACCTATACAAGTCCTTGCACATCAGTGGGAGATAGATCGATCATATCTGCACCGGACTCTCCCCCCATGCCTCCCACAGCGTCGACCCAGATAAGCCATGATCAGTGTTGCTAATAATTCATCGGCTCATCAGTTCAAATCGGCTCAGTTCAGTTCAGTTCGGCTTTTATAAGTGGGGCGTTCAGTGCAGTTCACGAGTTCTCATATAGTGGGCCGTTCAGTTCAGCCTCAAATTTGAGCTGAACTAGTAACACTGTCCACCGACTTATTCTTGCAATCACCATATCCAAGGACAGCGACGTGATGTGGTTGTATGGCCCGTTACAAATATGTAGCAAACGACCTCGGGCAGCGTGAAACGACCTTGGGCATCTGACTCGTCTCCGCCATCCGATCTTTCGACGTCAAACTTTGCTCTCGATAAAAATTCATCCTCAAAAGGAAGTCCACCACAAATGCCTTCTTACAGCGATATGTTCTAGCACAGACGCTCTTGAAGAATGCCGGTGCCATTGTGCGGGCCCAAAAATATAACAATACGCAAAGCCGCATTCCTGAGAGATCGATGTCGGAATCGATCCTCTTTCGAGCTCTCGCCGAGAAGTATGTCATTAGTTCCAGAAGCTCCACGCCTAATAACACATCTGCGGCTACGTCATTGTCTGGGCCGCAGTCTCCTTATGGCAGGCATCATGTAAATTTTAATAACGAAGTCGAGCATTGTTACGAACCGAAGTATAGTGCAGATAGGAGCGATGAAAACACCGCCTCTTTGACATCGATGATTCTGCAGACGGTCGGTTGGCAATGACAATCCACAAGGGCATGAGAAGCAATTAACGTACTGCAAGTGACAGTTTGAGGAGGGAGAACAAGAAATTAACGCCGCTGCCATTAATTTAATTTTAGATGTTAAGGCTATACTCCCGAGGTCTCTGGGAAGAGGTTCTTTGCTACTTTCGACTATGGTCCTTTCGGCCCCTTGTGATTAGGATTCGCGACCCGTCACTAAGTAGGGCAGCCCATCCACTGATCCACCCAATGTATAGTAGTGCCACCTGCACCGGATGGCCCTGATCATCCCTCACCCGATGGTATCGATGATCCCTCACCATAGTAAGCAATATGTGATATGTCTGTTCAATTGATAATTGATAATTGATTGAGTACTTTGATCAAGTTGACAGGATTTGGGCTTTTGGTTTCGAGCTGATGGCGGGATGGCGGGATGGCGGGTTGGCAGGTATATAGAAGTGCGTTTTGGAGTCGTCGAGGATGGCAATGCCGGAGCAGATTAGATGCGGGATTCGTCCGCAGAGAGACTCGTCGGCGCCGCAACAACCGTCGTCTTCGGCACCAGCTGCGTTCTCGTACAAGGTGGAGGCGTGGAGATTAAGTAGAGTTGGTACTCGTAAGCGCGAGTACCAAGACTTTGAGGCAAGGTTCATCAAAATCAGTATCCGCCAATGCACTCTGGCGACCGGCCAACCCGCTTGCGTCATGTTGTGCGTCTCTTGATGATTTGAGATGGATGATTCCCTGGCTTCCTCATTCTCCTTTTCGGGTATTTATAATAAAAGGCAAGGATGGAAAATGAGACAACGTAAAATGAGATCAACGATGCGAGGAGAACCACACGATATCATCGCGAAAGAAGCACTCCAATGGAAGAGGAGGAATAGACATGTGACGGCCCCATATGGCCCCACTACAACCTTCCGTGGACGTCGACTTGTGATTCGTCAAATCTCCTCGGTGCACAGCTCCTCCCCTCGTCATCCGGACTCCATTCTTCAGGCTGAAAATTAGGGTTGCTGTAATGTGCAGTATTATAGTGACTATTTTTAAACATGCTTGTCTGAAAGATCTGTGCCGATGGATCGTTCCAGTCACTGTCGTACTCGTACTTTGAGTGCCGAAACTGGTGGCCCAAACTAGATGGAGGAACTTCAATGGGCTTCACCTGAAGATTGCGAGTGCGTTGTGGCCGTGATGGTGCACTATGGATTGATAGAGCATCAGCCGGGACGATTGGCGTGCAAGAGTCGTGGAGAGATACCGCTGATATAGGTGGGACATACTGCATGTTTTGTGTCGACACTGATGTATCGAATGGATAGGTGGGTGTCAAGTTAGGCTCGTAGTCGGTGACGGAGGTATATGTCGAAGGAAAGCCATGATCACCCAGAGCTGCCATAGACAGGCCAGGTATGTTTACTGTACTGGGCAGGCTAAACGAGTTAAAGTTGGTCATCGACGATTGGTCCAGAGCAAGATTGAAGACGCCAGCACGGCTAGTCTGGATATTACTAGCAGCGGACGCGCTATCGATGATCCGTTGCTGTCGTAGAGATCGGGAAGCGTTGGTATACTTGTATAAGACATCATAGTGGCCAGGTCGGTAAAGGAGGTGAACGATGGGCCCAGCAGGGTTGGTTGGGATTCCATTATCATCCTCGGCCTGGATAAGATGACTATTAACGTGTGTGCCACTCCTGTCTTGATAGACAATCTCGACGGCGATACTCATTGCGTTCATGAGGACGTCAATTAAAATGGTCATCCCTAGATTTTCAATCTCTGTGTTCAGAGGCTCTAGCATGTCCTTGCAAATGCTAACCCCTAGTCCGTCTGGATTGAAGTCTTGTTCAGTGACAGAGTTAGCCTTCAAGAATTCACTGGCAAGAAGTCTGAAGTAGTAGATGATGGCACTGAAAGTCTCCTCGTCGTTGAAACGCCGAAGGATCAGCAAACCTGCTTCCGATTGTGGCCCGACGTGTGTTGTGGCAGCGAGGTCTGTCAATAGGCTGAGTACTTCACCCCTAATATCCTCAAAGATCCATTTCCGATGGTCACACCACGTTTCAATAGAGCGTGTCAGGGACATGCTCCCATACTCTTCGTCTATCTGGACCTTACTCCCAAGCTTGTGGAAAGTCTCGAAGTAGGACAAGTTCATAGCTACATCAGTTAGTGCGTGGTCCTATCATCATCTGAGTTTGCCGGGCCCAATATCAAAAGTTACGATTTTTAATGGAGATGGATAGGTTTATGTAGGTTTGAGAATACGGAACTCGCCATCGACAGTTGGCATCGTCGAGTAGAGGTCGATAGGGACTGTAGGTCTAACATAACTGCTGCGGAGTAGTCAACAGTGATTTTTATGTACAGCTGGGACGGCCTACAGAAGCTTTGGCCACATAGACTGGATCGACCTTTGCGTGTTCTTCTCTGACATTGTGCGTCCTGCTCTTCTCGTCGCTGTCGCATGCGATCAGAATAGATTGCATTGCAGGCCGTGTGGTGTACGGCCCTTCCTTCAAATATTGGGATAAGCGATCGATTATCGTGAATGAGGCTAGCCTCATATTCGTACCCTGGCATCTTCAAGTCTTTTTGGGACCAGACAATCGAAATCGTCGGAGAGATAGAAATGTTGGGGGGTACGCAACTCCTCTCCGTCGCACTTGTGCAGTACGTGGCTGCATTTAGCCGACAAGAGTAGCACCGGTGGTATGGTTCATGGACTCGTTGATGTGTTTCATGGGGAGCGCGGATCGCATTCCGAGCGAGGATCAAGACAGTTCAAATCGGCGGCACATGCAGAACTAAGCACCCCAAGGCAATGCATTGAGCGAGTTGCATACGAACTTGAAGCGGAGCTAAATCCTTATAAGTACCATACCCTTACCAATGAGTGCCATCGTCCTCTGAGAGTATGTTGACCTACCACTACTTCAGCCTTGCTATGCTAGCCAGAGGGCTCATGGCGACTTTTCCAATTGGCGGATTTCATCCTCCCTGCATCAGGGATTGCCCCGATGCAGGAGGATTGCCTTGTCTCTCCTTGACAGGCAGTGGATCGTTCTTCCGAGCTCCAAACCCCAAGCTCCAGCTTTCTTGCATTATTGCCCCTCGGAAATCGACAACCAATGATCATAATGATCGACCAAACAGATGCCAGATGCAGAAGTCTCGACAGGGATCTGGTCCATGTATGCAATAGATGACACATGCCTTACATTGCTAATCGGCCGCAGATCATGGGAGGCCCCTGCACAATAGGCTCCATCATTACAGAGGTGGCATCCGCTGCCCCTGCCTGGTCCGCTACCTCCCTTCGCCGCGCAAATTCCATAACCACCGCCTACACAACAGTCACGTTCTGGCTGGCGTGGCACACCCCAGCGCATGTGGCGTCTGTGGGAGCTGTATGATTTGGAAGTTGATCCGGGGGAATTGGTTGCCAGAGGGAGTGGGCCTTTTGGAGAGGCTGGTTGATCATTGGGAGAAGTATTCTGCGGAGACGGGGATGGTACAGACTCATGGTTTTGCTGTGACGAAGGCGCATTGACAGCATTGCATTTTCTATCGTGACATTCGTTGACGTAGCTCTCGTCTTGTATGCTATCATTGGCCCATGAGGTCTGTGATTTCGATAGTTTCTTCACGAATCGGTTGGAGTTCGTCGACGATGACCGGTTCACTGGTTGCGGCATGCTAGCGTGCTACTGTTTTTATCACCATATCTGCCTTCGACAAGAGGCTTTGCGCGCCCTTATTTAGATGGGGTTACAGTAGGTACCTTAACTGGCGTCCCCCAGATCTTGTCAACGCAACGGATACGAGAGAAGAAAATCAACGCTATATTCTCTTTTTCCGCTTGGCTGCGTCGCTGTCGGCTTTTATCTCTGCCAGTTGGTGTGCATTGGACAGTCCCGACCTGATTTTTACGCGATTTGTCGCACACTCCTTCAAGCAAATCAAAGATAATAAGCAATTGACAACCTTCGCCGTTGATTGGGGGAGCGGAAAGAGAGGCTATGCTCGTCTACATGATCTTGAATGATCTCGAGGTGAGACATAGTTCGTTGTCAAATGCTTTATGGGCTCTACACGCCACTTTGCCGTCGCTAGTCTCGGATGTAGAGTGATCATCCGAGACAGTACGGAAAACACAGCTCGACTGAGGGGACCGGTGAGCTTTATCTGTAAAACCAGGGTGTTAGTGAGCAACCAACATACCATTAAGGCTCTGCAGATCTCACCTAGAAAACGCTACGGTAGCTTCTGGCCTTTGCAGTCTAGACCTCATAAGAGGAGGCCAGACAAGATTATCTGAATTCGTCTCATATGGGACAAGACAAAGTGATGGATGTCTGTGAATACAATTGATTGTATAATAAGAAGCGGGACAACGAGGCTGCAGTTTATGGCTCTTATAGTCCTGTTTATCGTAATCGCCGATGTTTCACCGCTTTCTCAACTCTTTCTTTACGTTGCCTTCTGCCTCTTTTCCTCGTTGAGGCCCTATACGGCAGTTCCTTCGTCGTCATGATCTCCTCAACTCAGGCGAGTGCCAGCCCATTTTGGAGTGTGTACTGAAAGGTGTCTTCTTGAATAGAAGCTGACTCAATACTAGATTGATCACCGTCGGACAATATATAACGCATTTGGATATGAGGCTGGTGTCATTGAGGATTCCGCGACGAGCAGCTTGCCCGAGGTGTCCGAAACTGGAACTTGGGTAGAGAAAAGGTTGACAGGTATAGTTGATACACTATCTTAGGGAATGGATGTCACTTGATATGATCTGCAGTTCAAATACGATCAATGATACCGGCGCATTCAACAATCAACCAGGCAGCTCAAGTCTTTAAAGACTTCACTGCAAGCCAGCAACATCACTCTGGGTCATTACAGTATATACTGAACTCTGACCCGGAGACTGAACGACACGTTAAAGGCATTACCGACTCAAAGCAACTCGCTCCCGAGGATCGTCGATCTGGGGTACACCCATTGCACAATTCAAAGCATGACCACGATTGCGACGGGACGGGGCCAACCCCGCCAAATTGCACGGAACTTGCCTTATCCTTATCGACGCAGCCGTCAGGACGAGCTCGACCAGGCTTGGCTTTGGAACCTCCAATCGTCGCTCAACTAATTTGCACTTTTGCGGATTTACCCCAGGTTTGGGCCGTCGCATCACTTCTCAGTCACATCGGCGAGGTTCTTTTAGACAAACTTGAGGGTAAGATCGTTGAGTGTGCACATCCTCACACGGGCGAATTTCGCTTTAGTCAGCTTGCCATCAATGACCCTGGCAAATATCGTATTAGGATATCACTGATGCAGATGGATTTCTCCAACGGGTCCCACCCGGACGGTGTTGCCAACGTCTGCGAGTGTATCGAAAGCCATGGTATCCTTGTCGATGAGGGCTCGTGAATTAGCAATGAGGAGCCAGCAGGTTTAAGGCAACTTTTTTAATTACATGGGGATTGCGATGCGATTATCTTGCCGAGGTCTGAAGATAAATAGTTTCGATATTCTGTAAAAGAAATTATTGGATTAATCTCATTTGATCATAAATAATTTACTTGATCATTGTTTGGAAGGTGGATGGATTCATTTATCTGTTAGCGGACTTTCGCTCCACATACCATAACGTAGGAGACCAAATCAATGTCACTCTCTCGGTCTATTCCTCATCAACTCCCCTATTTTCTTTTGGCCACCGCCACCAGTGGCAGGAGGTACTTCAGCGGCTAGAGATATGTCACGCTAGAATGGACTCTGTTTAAGCAAATGCTCCTGCCTTAGACGTGAGCCACTGTCGCTCAAACACACGGATGATGCAGACAGGATCCTTTATTCATCACATCCTTTGCCGCTGCTCCTGCTCACCTCAAAGTAGTGATCGCATATTACAGTTACAACTGTTTAGCAACACCTAAATTCGCCAGTTCACATTTTTAAGTGAGAGTGCGTGACCGGTCTTCAAGAAAGTAAGGCTAAGGTCTGCTAATCCATATAGTCATATTACGTCATTGAGTAGTAACATACAAAGGTGTTTCCAGCGCAGCAACGGGGCTTCGCCCCCAACTCAAGTACGCAGAGGCTGTAGCGATGCACTGGCAGACACTGAAGCTTAGGGAGACAGTGCTCGGGAAGGATCACCCAGATACGCTCGGCAGCGTAAACAACCTCGCAGTAGCGCTTCGCCTGCAGGGCGAGTACGCAAAGGCCGAGGCAATGCACAAACGGGCTTTATAACTACATATATTGAGGTCTCAATCCGAGTTCTATGGCCACACCAACATGCAGAAGATCGTCATCAGCCTTGTGGCTGCTGTGGCTGGCGACCCAGGCTATCGACAATGCTCTCGAGGCTATCGCCATTGCTGAGAGCACGCAGGATGTCGGGCGCTTTGTCAGCGTACTGCAGCGCCTTGACGACGCGCTCGTTCGGCTTATTTTTTGAGCGAACCTCGTGGATTTGTTTCATCAACTCTTCCTTAGCATGCTTCATATGGATTTCGTAGACGCAAAGTGTCGTCTCTGCTCTGGTCGTACAACGCGAACATGGCTTCGTCATGTTGAAACTGGTCATGCGTTTGGATACTTGTGCCTTGTCTTGATTGGATATCGGCTTCTCAGTTGCACACCCGTAAGAGATCATCAGGGCCGGCAGGTGTAGGTGAACTCAACCTCTTCGTTCCTGCACAAAACATCTTGGGGATTCTCGACGCCCCAGCATGGAATTTATTGAGTACGAGTAGTTTTACTATATAGTAGTTTGTACCTTTTATAGTAGTTTGTACCTTTTAAAGTAGCCTAGCCCGAGCATATTGCTAAGGATCAATCATTAGATGCTTGGTATGCCATATCAACGAACTCAGAAAGACCACACACGGCAGACACTATGCAGTAATCGTTACGACGTTGCGGCGGCTAGATGCTGCTGGAAAGGATTGAGCACTAGATTAGTGTAGGAGACATTGAGTCGTAACCTAAATCACTGATATTTCAATATAACGATGAATTCGGATCTCTTAAAACGACCGCCTCAAATGCCTCGACTGAGAGCTCTTACATGAAATCTACACCCATCGCCAAGTTCGATCAGGACGGCGAGCCTTGGCACTCCTATTCTGAGATTAGCTCAGGGGCAGGGACTACAGTATATAGAATACTTGGGATAGCTACAGTGATCTATAATGCATTATCGCTTGATTCGTGGGGCTCTTACGGATATGACTTAATTCTTAGGGGCTGGCATGATGGAGGACGCGAAGAGTTAGCCGGTGCGTATCTCCGTTTTGTTTTCGCACTCACGATTGCTATGATCGTGGAAACTCTCCAAGCACAGCCAGTTTATACAGCCGAGATCTTGCTGCCCACCTACATAGGACTCGGCGGGACGATCACAGTTATGTCTCGTGGCGCTAAACCTATGACTATTCGGTCCATCTAACTCTGGACTACTGATTATTTATTTCGCTGTCGACATATATTGAAGCTGATTCTGGCTCTATAGTTACCGACGTGGCTTCCCCGAAACACATTGTGGGACAATTGGTTTTTTCTTCACTAGAATATCTCTGCATAACCCTAACCCATCACGAGTCTTTGCAGCTCTTTCATCTACTCTCTAATACACTACTGCACAGCTGTCATGTAATTTCTAGAAGGGTTTATCACAATTGGCTTTGGAAATATATGTTGGGAAATCCTTGCTGCTCTATGAAAGAAGAAAAGAAACATCAGTCCCTGTAAACTTTAGCCCATTGCGACAAATCAAAATGTAACATTTAAAGCTTTTTTAACTCCGGCACAAAGCCTTCGCTATTCGTCCACGGGTTGTTTGCATCCACATTTGACGCAGAACTTATCTCCCGATTTGCAAACGTTACGGCATTCTGGACAATAGTGTGTGGCCCCCCCCCGTACTCTCATCGGCTGTAGGATCCCTACTGTAGCTGGAATAAGGTGGCACTTCAATTATTCCTGTCTTTTTCGTATTTGTTGGGATATAGTGTGGTTCAGTTTCGACAGCGGCATATTTGCTCCGTTCCTTGGCAATTGCCTCATCGATAGCCAACTGTGTGCGCCTTTCTCTTTGTTCTTCCTCAAACCTCTGCTTCTCAGCTGCCCTATCAGCGGATAGTTGCGCTTCCACACTGCGTTGATTCTGTTCTTCTACCTCATGCCTAGCTGCTGATCGCGACGCTCCATACACTAAAGCAGCCCCTAGCACAGGTCTCCTAAACATTGTGCTTCTTGCAGAGGAATTAGTTAATGAGATATGAGCATGGTTATCTGGGTTTAGCAGAATATAGACCAGACACAGAAGGAGACTAGTAATGTCTAACTTCCGTCTCGATGCAGTTGAGAACAGAAGAGAATAAGGAGGTGAACTAACACATACGAAGAATTGCTTAACTCATAAATTAACCTGCTACACAGCGTCGAACAAGCAAATGCGGCAATAAAATAAGGTGCTATCGTTAAACCAGGGCAGTGATCAGTCTCGGGTAGGAAACTTCTGGGCTGTCTCTTGTCAATAGGATTGAGAACAAGATAAGTAATGATATGGTGGGAATGTAAGATTAGAAGGGGGTTTAAGAAGCAGTGTGCTAGTGCAAAAGTTCAAGTAATTTTGTAGTAATTCCAGTGGCAAACAGATAGTATTTCAAGTCATAATAAAGATTTACGGAACCTGATCTATGAGTTTGCCACTGTGCAAAAGAACCTACGTAGATGTTACGTAGCTCTTACATATAGCTTTTACAACGAGCGGAATAAAAAGATAGGATTATGTCACTAACTCACCGCGCACCGGGTCATACCGCAACCGGGTTTCGCTATTTCATATTGCTAGCGATATGCTCTGTGCGCCAAGGTTTAAGATGGCTATGATCGGGATCGTGTTACGGCTAGACCCCACCATTAGTGTCAAGGAAGGGATTGGCTACGGAACTGCATGTGAGAAGTTGTAACCATTGGACGAAGGAGTTCGAGGGATTTAAGTATCACGTGATGGACCACCGCACGCAGGACCACGGTGGTCCAGTGTAGGTCAGGACCACGATGGACCACGATGGTCCTTCATGGCCGTAGGCACGACGCCAGCGTTACAGATCGTATTTGCCACAATGTGACGAATATCAAATTAAGTTCAAAGCCTCAGATAACACGAAGTGTAAATGTGTTTTAAGGGATGAAGTAGCGCTGTTCAAAACTGTCAAGTAATTTCTAGATATTCCAATGGTAAATAAAGGTCCTACGGAGATGTGGCGTAGCTCTTGTGTATAGTTTCTACAGTGAGTGGAATTAAAATCTCACTGCGTACCGTTCATACTGCATACTGAGTTTACTGATCGGAGGCTCTGTCTGGACTTAATGCCTCGTCCAGCCAATTTCATAATGAGCTTTGGATTTAGTAGGTTATGTATGGCAGAGCGGACGGGATGCCCAGTTCTCTCGAGTCTATGGTCGTATGCGACACAATGAGATCCATACCCTTTCTGTATGCTTAGGCGCTCCATGAGTGACTCGTCCTAGGTCTTTGTGGCACGTTTCGTACGAGAGAAAACCACCCTTGAATTACCTTAGGATCTTCACATTTTGCTCGTTTATAATTGTACTTCCAACTGAACTTTACTTTGATTTTTATACGACGCTTAATGAAGTTAGTAGTCTAGTTCTTCCTAACAGAGCTCTTGCCTCAGTTGGAGAGTAGAAGGTTCGCCATTTCTTATACAGGTTGTGGCTAGGGTGGAAATCCACGTGAATCTAAGTCAAGAATATACTGGACAAGAGCTGACTCTTTGTACGTAGTCAAGTTTTGTAGGTTAGGGGCAGAGTCGCGCTGGGAAGTCATTCCATTCATTCCGTTCCTAAGGGTCCTACGTGGCAAGTCAAACGACAATGCATGCAGCAGCTTAGACACTTTTGAATTGATGTTCCTTTAGTGCTTGGATAGCTAGAAGTAGTCTGCCCTCTTGACTAGAAGATTGGGCTTGTGTTAGTTGTGGCATTGTTGACTCTAGTCAAGTTGACGCGTTTTAGTGTGTTCGTGGGCAACTCGCTTGTGTGGGCAACTCGTATGTGAAATACGTTGGAAATTAAATCATGCCTGTAATCGTCTTTTCAAACGACTCAGGCTCGCGTCCTAGGACTTGCGCTAAGATAGGCGTAGTGACCGCAGCCTCACCATGGCGAATAGCCTCGAACGCTGTTGCCCATACAGCAGCTAGGTCACCCGCGCCGTAGCTGAGCCCCTTCTGGACTTGAGGCTGAGCAGCATACTCCTCGACGGAGACCTCTCGAAGCTGCACCTGCTTCTTTGACATGCGGCTCAGAGCCTCGACTGTTTCCTGGAGTGACCAGGCGCGGGGGCCTGAGAGGAGGATGGTCTTGTTGACGTACTCGAAGTGGTCTCGCGATTCGGCGTAAGACTTGATCAACAGCGCCATGGCGTTCCCTAACTCGTCCTGCTTTGCCCATGCAATGCCGGGACCGCTGCCGTCGTGCGGGATCTTAACTTCGTCGGATGGGTTCTTTAGATCGAAGAAGGCTGTGTACAGCGGGAAGGATTCCGAGTAGAGTCCGATGCGGACGATGGTGTATGTGAATGACGAGTCTTGCGCTGTGAGCGATGCCAGGTACTTTTCTGTGTCGAGGTGCGCTTGCATGACGTGTGCTGCTGAGGTTTCATCGCCGTCGCCGGCGAATGCCAAAGAGCTGTAGAAGATGTGTGAGACGCCTGATTTCCGCGCGGCATCAATCGCGAGTTTGTGAACCTATACACCAATATTGTAAGAAATATATATCACTAATTAGCCACAACGAGGGGTTTAACCTTGAATCGATGCTCGTGGTCGATACTGGCATAAGAGATCAGATTTAACGTGGCTACATCTTCGAATGCGTGGTCTAAAGTTGGCGGTTCGTCATAGTCTGCGCCGCGTACGGTCACACCCGCATTGACGAGATGACGTGCAACATTTTGCGGCTTCCGAACAATGGCAACGACTCGAGATGGGTTGACGGCGTTTACGAGGTGATTTAAGGTGCTACCACCTAGACCTCCAGAAGCAGGGAAGACACCAATCTTTGATTCGGCCATTCTCTATTTTCTGAGAAGGTGGAATCGATATCTGTGTAAATCTGTGCAAGGTCCCTTTTGTCGTGTCAGAGATGTGAAAGAGGTGGAGTAATTAGTGACATGCAGTTAGGGAGGCTCTCTACCTTTTATATCATTATAGAGTTAGTCGTAGTAAATTTTAGTCTCTAGTATTAGCTTTGAAATCAACTAGTTTGTCACGATGCTTTTCCGGATTCGGAATGCAGATGAGTAATTAATCGCAAAAATGTTCCACTCTAGTCGCCACCATCCAACCACTCCCCAACCCTCATCGTCATCATAAAACATAGGTTCCTCCGTGTCGCACACGCGCAAAATCTCAAAGAGGTCAGAATCATAAAGTAGACAAAGATATAATTAAACAAATGATTGCAAGTTTACAAGGGCATTACAAGGGCACCGTCTGTAATACGTCAGAAGTGGCACCAAAGTGTAAGCAGAAGGCAGAAAAGCTGACAGGGGACAGATAAGAGCTTCGCAAAATGCCAAGGCTCGGTACTTAGTTGAATCGGATCTTAGATCTCATCTAGTGGGTAACTGAAGCGGAACCAGCTTTAGCGCGCAGAATGGAATGCTAACTATTACTGTTTGCATCATCCGGTGGCTGCAAGCTTCGGATGCTTAGGAAGTGGAACTGGCGCTGCCGGAGCGCTAATCATTGCTGTATGTATCAGAATTCTCATCCGTTCTTAAAGTCTTAGTCGGTCCGGATTGAATTGTTTACAAATCCATCCCATGTTAGGGAGACTGAGTCGATAAGTAGCTTTGCTAAAGCGGCTTCTGTTTTCTTCCACCTCTCACCTCAGTACTTGTATTTTTTATAGTTCCGCTCTTTGAATTACATTGTTAGATTTAAATATGGCTTCAAGGCGTCAGAAAATGTTGTGGTGGTTGCGAACACGGCATCCAAGGGCGTAAATCTCGAAAATTGAAATCGCTTGTCTTTCTAATCCTGGAAGGCAGATTCCATATTTCACACCCGCACAGAATCCATCGTCTGGTACAGCGATTCGAAAGTCTTCGGATTCTCAAATCCCGAAACTCTTTCAGCTATTAAAACTGAGAGGTCGGACGCTACAAAACCGTATTCTGGTTGGTAGAGGCCATTGCAGCATTGTCTATGACTTTCGTCTTACTTCGTATTCTAGCTATCACCGCTGTGCCAGTATTCTGCTGAGGACGGACATCAAACGGACTGGCACTTCGCACATCTAGGTGGAATCATATCACGTGGCCCGGGTGGCATGTAATATCCTTCGAATCAGCGTGACATGATGGACTACTAGGATCCCGTCGACGAGATCGACGCACGACGATTAACCTGTCTCCTCGCACTTTGGCTTAGCATCAGCAGGATCGGCAAGCCCAGTAGTCCGGCGCAAAGGAGCGCGAAAACAACCGCCCAGCACTCCCTTGCGCCCTTAACCGAGCTTTTCTGGACGGCGTATGCAACGGGGATAAAGACGGCGCCGGCTGACGAGGTGGCGTTGAGGTACGCCGATGCGCGTTTTGTGGCGGCGCCCAGACCGCGAATGGAGAGGGCGAAGATGAGGGGGAAGATTGGGCCGGCGAAGAATTGGGTGAGGATGATGAGGATGATGGCTGCGGTGGACGGGGGGGTTGTGAAAACGGCGATGGACAGGGCGGAGACGAGGAGGTAAGATGTTAGCAAGAAGTAGGAGGGGTGGAGGATGGGGAAGCGGACGAGGAGGAAGGAGACAAGAAAACAGCTGAGGATAAATGCGGTGCTTGAAAGCCAAGCTAGCTGGGAGGATGTTAACGCTGGAGGTGGCGATAAGGAAGCGATGTAGGAGGGGAAGAAGAAGTCGATGATAGATATGCTGGCTGTGTAGGATGTTGCGGAGAATATGGCGAGCGAAAGTGTCGTGTAGATGACGGGCCATTTGCAGTATGTTGTTGGTATTGTTGTCAATTGCATTATCGGTTTCTCGCCCCATGATAATGAACGCACGAGGGGAACAAATAAAAGTCGTTGTCGCACCCCCTTCACATATTCCCCCTCTCTCACCAATTCTTCGTCGTTGACTTCGTTCATCGGCAGGTAGAACAAGACGACCGCCAGCAATACGACAAACAGCGTAATCGCCAGATACGTCCACTGCGCATCGGCCAGCGCCGCCGGATCCACAGTGTTCTTGAAAAGACCCTCAGACGCAACGATTGACGCCACAAGTGTTCCCATGCTCGCGACCCCTTGTGAAAGAAGCAACCTGGCTTCCGCGTACTGCGCTGGCCCGCATAGCGTGATGAACGCAAACGCCGCACTATTCACAACGCTGAGGCCAAGGGCGATGATGAAATTGGAAATGATAAACCCGGCCGTAGAAAGCAGGACTGCGGACGGCCAGAAGATCATGCAGCCGGTGACGAATATGAGAAGGCCAGTGATGAAGGTAACCTTGAAACCGAATCTGCCCAGGACAAACTGGCCAATGAATAGGGGGCCGAAGAAATAGCCAGAGAAATACGAGGCTTCCAGCTGCATATAGCGCAGTGGGGGAGCCCCAGCTATGCTTTGAATCTGGTCGTTCAAGATGCTGATTAGGCTGTAGACGCAGCCGCGAAAGAAGAGGAGGAGCGTGATGATCGTGAGCGGGAGGTAGGATTCCCTTACAGTCATGTGGATGAGGGATTTGGGCGGGGCAAAGCGGTAGATGGGACCTCTTGTGGGTGGTGATCGTGCCAGTATGGGTAACACACTTTGTGTTAGTTGCGGTTGTTCTTGTGGTGTAAGCCAAGCGGACGAAGGATGGCTTTGAAACCTAGGCCAAGTCAGCCTCATCATCTTCGTAACAAGCGGTCTAAGCGTTGGTATACACGCGCAGACAATGCCGATGTTGACTTCGACACACGACCACATGAATGTGAGTGCTTCGTTGAACGAGTGATCAGTATCCTTGGATATCTGCACATTTCCCTGGCCCGCGACCACGCCTTTCAGCCAAATCTGCAGGGCCGCTTTGAGGTAGGCGATTCGTACGACGCCGACGACGACGACTAAGGCTGCGAGTGTGAGCATTAAGACAAGGATAAGCTTTTGGCGGCGTGGCAACCGGAGAGTAGATATCACGGGAAGAGGGAGAAGGATGATTGCTAGGTCGCTTAGGATGTTGAGAGGCATAGTGGAAAGGTGGATAACGACGACGTCGATGCAGTGGTAGTCTGAGTCGGTGGGTGTGAATTGCCACCCGGCGGCCATGGGCGTGCAGCGAAAAAGCTTGATGAAGGTGAAGGGGATGTAGGACATTATTAGGATGATGATGGCGGCGATGGAGCCCCGCCGAGTGAATGGATGAGTGTGGAAGATTCGGAGGTACAAGACGAGGAAGGAGATTTTGGTGAGCATTACAGCGGGGTTCTGGGCGGGTTAACAATTGCAGGTGAGGAAAGGAAAGTGGAAATACGGACATAGAAGACGGTAAATGCATAGATTGATCGTTGCATCGCCGGTAGTGTTGAACGAGGTATGGCCGGCAGGTGTAAACCGATTCCTTTCGAGGTACCATAGGCGACGGGGAAAGACATTCCAAAAGAGAGAGCCTGTATTAAATTAGGTTAACATCCGCACCCCGTCTTTCTAGCATTAGTACGGGCTTTCAGGGGTATTAGACACACCAAGGCCACAAGAATTAAGCCATCATCCCAGGCGAACCTTTTGACAATCCTCGTTCGCGTGAAGATTCTTGCCGCGACGAAGATAGACGAGAGGGCGAGAGAGGTAATGGTGCCAGCTAGCACGGATGCTCGACGGTCTTGGGCGAGTTCTGCTGGGGACAAGTCCATTATCCATAACTATTTGCGATGAGTCTGTGATGGTGATAGTAGTGGCGAGGGTTGTGGTGATGATAAGAGTGGTGGCGATAGCAGTGACGTAGCTCGTGGCGTAATTGACTATTTGCCGAGCTACCTTCTAAGGATGTAAATTACGCAACTATGTACGCTAGAAAAACCAAACTATTGCTGAACATGACATTTAGTTCAATAAAGCAGTGTACGGTTGAACTCTTTAGGAACCTCCCTCCGATAAAAGACGAGAGGAAATTAGACGCAGGTGGGCGATTACTATGGCCATAATTGAATGAATCCCCGTCTGATTGAGTCGGAACTGGCCCAAATATATGACGACAGCCAAGTAAAAAAAGAAACCTTTGACGCCCTGTTATAACGTACGTCCGTCCACACGTAGTGAGAAACTGTTAGTCATGTGACGCCAAACTCCAAACTCCCTCTAATGTTCGAGGGTTTGCCGTAGTACGGTACTGATTACCGTAATCTTCACTTTGGCAGCGGAGCAGCGGCTTCACAATTGGCACAATATATAGTGACGCAAAGGATTTCTCAACAAAAATAATGTATTCTATAAGGTAATAACTCAACAACAGCATTATTATATATTTAAAAAATGCATAATTAGTCTTTTATATACAATTGAATTTCTACCCGAGAGTTATAAAATAGTATTATTATATAGTTCTTAAGATAATGACTTATAGCCTTTGATTTTAGCCTGAGTCTTTATATCTGAATAAGTACTTAACTAACGTACTTCACAAGCGAGCGCGCCACCCAAGTGAGCGCGCCACTTCACGACGGGATGAGGCCTTCTTTCAGTG
>LNAS01000050.1:0-85331 GCA_001630605.1 Pseudogymnoascus pannorum
ACAAAAGGAATTTGCTTCAACTATTTTATTTGTAGAGTTATTAAGGTTTTAAGTTTCTCAAGTATAAGTAACTTTTACATACAACTTTGTATGTGAAGGTACTAGTAGCCGCTCTGGCCATATAGCCGCTCTGGCCATGACCTACGTTAACAAGTCAATAACAAGTCAATAACAAGTCAATAAAGTCAGTTCAACATATAGCCTCAACTTGGCCACTTGTCTATTTGTTTTACACCTACCAAGACCATCCACTCCTTCACCATTTATCCTCACAGCCATACGACTAAAATTGCAAAAGTTATAATCATTTAAAAACCCATTAGAAGTAAGTACCTTTTTATATAAAGTTTAGTATAAAGTNAGTTACGCCATGACTTAAAAGTTACGTTACAGTCGCAAGTAGCAGAAGCAGAAGCAGCAACACAAAAGTCAAAAATATCAACAACACCACAAGTTACGACATCTATAACATAAGTCATGGCGTACTGGCACCAATGTATCTTTACATATAACTTTGTATATAAAGGAACTTACAACTAAGAAACTTTAAACCTTAATAACTCCTTTAATAAAATTATTAAAGCTTATTCCTTGTATATGTAGGAACTATATATAATACCTCTTTACATATAAAAACGCTAATAGCACTAGTATTGTTTTGCACAAGGTATTAAAGGTTTAAGCTTTTACTATACAAAATATTTGTATGGCAAATCTTAGAGTGTTAATAACTTCTGAAAATAGCTTGCTCATAAGCTAGCATTTTTAAGCACAATACATGAGTATATAAAGATCTTAAATATAAGAAAGAGTATTAAGCTCTAGATAGCTTACTACAAAATTTATTATATGTTGAACTATATGTCATGTGATGTATTTTGCTTCACAATTTGGTGTGGTGCCAGTACCCCATTGATGCCATTACCCCATGACCTACGTTAATTGACCTAATTGATGATGATTTTTTTCGATTTTTTTGAAGTTGTTAGTTGTTAGTTGTTAGATTGATGGTTTTGATGGGGTGGCTACCCCACTATGTCGGTTACCCAACTCTATCGGTTACACCTCAACCTACGTTATATATATACATGAGCTGAGTAATCCACCAAATATTTACAGTTTAATAACAAGCCATCCCTGGTCCCGATGTAAGTGGATGTTAATTGAAATTGTATTTTCGTTATTCATATCAAATTCCGAAGGAGCTTCCCCTGCCCCGTCAGAAGCCTCATTCGGTCTCTTCAAACAGAACCAGCACCGTGCCAGCTTTGCAAATGTCCTGTTTGTTCTCATGATTAGCCTTGATATAATAATTCCCAGTAGAGACGTGGGCATACCCCGGGCTTATGAACAAGTTTGGCAACTGTTCCACGTTGAGGTGACCTAATAATTGTCTCCATCTTCATACTCTCAATCCTAATATTAAATGCTTGTTAGCTTAGGTTTAAAGGGGCCGGGCCAGAAGGCGAGAGCAACATACACGACCAACGCGGCATCCTTTTCCACTATGTCGCCTTCGTTCACTTCGTTCTTCAGGATTTTGCATGGCATTGGTGCTAGGACGCTGTTGGCAACGTCTTTTATCCCCAATGCTTTCTCGTACCATAAAGGTTGTGCAAGTTTTAACTTAATCATCTTTCCTTTCTGAAACATCGTTATATTATCGCCGTCTCTGACCACTGTTGACTTGACGCGAGTATGTGGGAAAAAGGAGGTAACGGATGACTCGATCAACTCGCAGGCAACATTACTGTATAATTCCTGGATACCAGGGCCACCAACAGACACATCGAATATATTTCTCGAAGTCTGCTTGATCGTGACAGTCACATCGATAGGCTCAGAGCCGGATAGTAAGCTAAATCGAAACTGCCTCTCGCCTAGGATAGTAGTAAGATCAGCCTCATTTCCGTGAGGCCCAGCTTTGGCAAGACTCTCAGATTTAGTAGCATCCTTCGTGAAAAGAGCCAAGGCAGCTTGCGCAAAGGAGGTGTTTTCAACTGCCTCTTTCTCGAATAGCTCATCGTGATGCTTTTTGATATAACCAGTTTCGACATCACCTGCAGCAAAACCCGGGCTTAGGCATATCTTTTTCAAGAACTCGATGTTCGTGCTTAAGCCAACCACTTCGTAGTCTTGCAATGCACTATACATTCTCTGTATGGCTATTTCACGGGTTGCCCCGCTGACAATCAGTTTTGCTATCATTCCATCATAGTTCGAGGATATCGTATCCCCCTCCACGAAGCCGGCGTCAATGCGCACATTGTCTGTTATTTGAGGTGTACGAAGATGGGTCAATTTGCCAGAATCAGGCATGAAGTCCTGGTCGGGGTTTTCGGCGTAGATGCGAGCTTCAATGGCCCATCCTCTCTCTGAAATTCGCTTTGAAATATCCTCCTGAGTTAAGGGCAGTGGTTCACCAGCGGCTACTTTAAATTGCCAGGAGACCAAGTCTTCACCAGTAACTACTTCGGTCACGGGATGCTCAACCTGGAGTCTGGTGTTCATTTCCATGAAGAAGAACTGGTTGCTGTCATTATCGAATATGACTACACATCAAAGTTAGCTTGACGTACCATGGGAGATGAAAGGTATGGATCGTACACTCAACCGTTCCGGCGCCCTCATAGCCAACCGCCAATGCCGCCGCCCGCGCCTTCTCCCATAAATCCTGTCTAATTTCCTCGGGTAAGTTTGGAGCGGGTGCTTCTTCGAGAATCTTCTGATGCCTCCGTTGCAAGCTGCAGTCTCTCTCACCAAGTGCCACTGCGTTTCCATGTTTATCCGCAAACACCTGGACCTCTATGTGCCGAGGAGTCGTGATATATTTTTCAACCAGCATCTCGTCGTCACCAAATGAGTTGCGGCCTTCACTCTTAGCACTCTCCAATTTGTCCAGAAACTCTGCTTCATTCATTGCAATCCTCATTCCCTTCCCGCCCCCCCCTCTGACAGCCTTCACCAAAACTGGAAACCCAATCTTTCTTGACTCCTCCAACAGGTTCTCAGGGTCCTGGTTCGCTCCATGATAGCCCGGTATACATGGCACGCCTGCATTTACCATGATATCCTTACTGCGGCTCTTGTTACCCATTGCCTCGATTGCCTTCCACGGCGGTCCAATGAAAACCAGACCTTCTTCGACGCATCTCTTTGCAAACGCGGAGTTTTCACTTAGAAACCCATAACCGGGATGTAACGCCTGGCAGCCCTGTTCCTTCGCGACGGCAATAATGCGCTCACCGTCCAAGTATGCGCTTGGCTGTCCCAAGTTAACAGCGAAGGGGCTGCTGAGGGCATGTTGGGAATGTGCATCAGGATCCGTGTAGATTGTAGTGCAGCGAATACCAGACTCCGCAGCCGTTCGGCCTACACGAAGAGCTATCTCTCCGCGGTTGGCGATTAAGACTGAGGTGATTTGCTTGGTGCTCAGATGAGAACGTTGGTGGGGGATTTTGATTCTTTTCGCAAGAACTCGCGGATAGTTTGTGGGCCTCATTGGAATTTCGGGAACGTTGTCCTGTGCTGTGAAATACGATATCACATACAAAGCTTCAGGAGTGCAATGGCGAAAAACTTCATAGGTTTACTGCGGCGCTCTATTTGGTTTATATCTCTCGGTCAGTGACGCTTTCGGCTCCCACTATGACCGTTCGTAGCCGATGCAAGGCGTGGCGGGGGGGTTAAACATAGCAGCTCGGTTCGAAGGCGGGTTAGCAAAGTTGTGTGGGGTAGTCCAATATGGAGAGAAACGTAGGTACGAAGTACATAGTACATAAAACTTCATTAATTTTATTGCCTATATTACGGTATCTTGTACATACATAAACCACAACATGCTGCACATAGTAAAACATCGCCAGAGTAAATATATTTTTCAAAGGGCCAACCAATGCAGACCTTATCTACTTTTAGTTACTTTTATTGCTATAGATGTTGCAGCTTCCAGCAACTTGCACGGATACTGACTGCGACGCCCTCAGACCCAGCCATATTCTCAAGTGCGACCTGGCTTAGTCTGCGTAGCTTTGAACCGCTCCTCCGCAGCCCTTGCCCTCCGTTCCCTATCTAATTTCAGTCTCATATCAGGTGTTAGACCTCTGCTTTCCTCTTCACGCTTCTCTTGTGCCGTTTTCCTCGCTGCCTCCATTGCCAAAGCTCGTCCCATGCTTGCAGACTTTCCCAGCGGCCCTGACTCAGCGACTTTCGGGCCCTCGTTCTTTAACCTTTCCGTTTCTGCCTTCCTTCTATCATCCTCTTCTCGCTTCTGGCCCAAGGTTTCTTCCGTCCTCCGAGCCTCTACTTCTGCATCGGTCAGAGGCGATGAAACGTGTGCCTTCTCCCAATCCCAAGTAACTGGGGGTGAGGCGGTTGCGAGGCGCGACCTCGCGAGGCGGAATGCATCCCTTGTCGATCGATCGCCTGCCAAATCGAAAGGCGGCTTGCCTTCCGAATTTAGAGTCTCCGGGTTTGCGTGTGCCTTTACCAATAGCCCAGTGGTCATCACTGGATTGTTAAGACTAGCTGCAAAATGCAGTGGTGTTGGGGTATGGAAGTTCTGTGGCGCGTCTGGTGGATGGAATTTAAAATCGGCATCTAAGGAATTGCTTTTCAGATATAAAACGAGGGCTGGGAGCTTGGAGCGCCGTATTAGAGCCTGGATCTGTGTAGTGTGTAAAATAAATGTTTCTTCCTCATCGGACAATGTTGATTTTGTGGTTGTTGTTGGAGCCGTTGTCGGGTTCCGGGTCGTATCAGTTTTTGATAATGCATCTGAAGCTGGGATGGCGAGGGACTGCTCATTGAATTCTCGAACTTTGACCCGTGTCAGTTCTATAAATGAACGCATGAGCTCTTTCTGTGTTGCTCTACGGGTGTTGAAAGGGATACTGCGAATCCGAGGGTCGTTGGATTGGAGTATTTGGCCCTCGTACGGCCCAAAAAGAGTCCGACGGTTCGTATTTCCTGTTGCTCGCACAAATAATAATTCAGAGGTGTCGATCAGGCTCTTCCACTCGGCAAGAAGAAGACGGACTTCGTCATTTAAAGCGGCTTCGTTGTACCTCCTTATTCCCGCGCCTGCGGAATGGGCAGCACCTTTCGAAGAATCATTCGCCGATTGCGAGCCGCCCTGTTTGCGCCGAGTCGTGTAGCGGTGGAATGTTTTATGAGCAATGATGGTTGCCTCTTTACTCAGTGGCCCAGTTGCTGAAGAGCTGCCTTGTTTTGGCACCATTGACACGACCATCGCAGCAAAGTGGCCACCTCCTATCATGCACATGAACATATGTGGTCCTATGTTTTCGCTGGCAAGTTTTGATATCTCGCCATTATCAGTGGTATGCTTAATGGGCATCCTAGGCAATAGTTGCTTTTTCCGAATGATATCAATAAAATTATCGTTATTCTTTTGTTCTTCGGTGGTAAAAATAGCCCTGTATATTCCCAAATACGAGTTTGGAGGCACAGTCGGGCTTGTGAACCAAACAAGCGGTTGCTTGCTGGAGCTCTCCTTCTGAGAGTTCCGATAGATACCATCATCACCTCCTTGTGAAGATATAACCGCTCTCTTCTTGAGTAAAGCAACTAGACCGGTTTCGTTACGGCCTGTCGGGCCCTCGTCATCGGATTCAGATTCGTCGGATCCAGATAAGCTTTCGTCTAAGTCTGTGTAGTATTAGTCTAGCTCATGATACATCACGAAGGCGCAATATACGACCTTTCACAAGACTCTCAAATTCTGTCTCAGAGACAGGCTCTGATCCTCGTAGTTTTAGCTTTAGGTTGTAACTGTGAAGGTCCGACCGTATATGACTCCGCTGTTCCTCCACTGTTGAGAAAAGTTGGTCGCATAGAGAGCATGCTGTGGTGGAAGCGGCACCAGCGCTTCTGATGCCATCATGTTTCTCCATTGCTTGGTCATCTTGCGCTTCTGGGATGTTGGGGGCAACCCCGTCCTTTTGTTGCAGAGTTGCTAAAATATCGGAGGGCAAGTTATACACTGGAAGCAAACCCGAATGTCAGCATATGTCAAGAGTTGTAGAGTAAAAGCAATACCGTATAAAGGCCTTCTGGCCATCTGTTCTCTTCTCTGTTCCCTTTTCTGCTCCATGGTCACTATGGGAACTTTGATCTTGTGGGTGAACTGCCGTCGACTCGTGATATGAGTCTATTTGGAGCAAACGTAACAAACATCGGTTGAATTGTGAAAATGCTCAGGCCCCACTTTAATAGCGCCTCAAGACCCTATAAAATAACAGTTAGTGCGGTAAGCATGTGATACCTTGGGAGGTTAGAGCAAGGAATAGAACAATGACGTAATAATTTGGTTTTCGCCCGCATGGGAGTGGTTTTGCTCAGAGCTCGCTGTTGATGTCGCCGTTATTGTTGCTGTTGGTGTCATTCATTCCTGGGGCTCCTCGTCGCCAATTAACTGAGACCAATGCTTTATCAAATACGATATTAGGTCTATACTGTTCACACTGCTGGATATAAGCCTGGGTTCTCCCTTTTTATATTGATCCGAATATAATTCCGTTCTTCATCTAAGTTCCAGACCTAAACCTTACCATGTCTTCCTGCCTCCCATTTCGAAGGAAGAGGGATTTGGAAACGACGCCATTACTCCCACAGTATGATGACAGTACTTCTCTCCAAAGAAGAATCCACCAGAAACTTCATTCCTATCAAATGGTCCGAGCACTTGGAATGGGATATATGCCATCCACCGATCAACTAATAGTTAACCTCCGGACCCTTATTTCTTCCGACGTCCTCAACTCAGATGCACCAGGACTTAATAGAAGCAGCAGGCTGCTACTGAAATATCTGAAGCAATGGCTACATGATTTTATTGAGTTATTATGTAACAAGAGTGATCAAGACCAGATCCAAGATTTTATTTGGGCGGCATCACGCGCAACGGTTTCCCTTGACACGGACGATGTTATTCGGGCAGCAACGACCACAAATGTCCGGGTAGATGCCTCCAATGGTCAGTACTCAATGAGCCTGGATGTTAATTACATATTCTAACTTCATTTAGCATATGAGAGTGTCAAGACTATAGGAAGCTTGGTCCTAACAAACTCGGATTTCAGGATGTTTCTCCAAGACCTAAATGTACTTGGGCGTCAAATACTTGCAGACACCGCAAATGAACTGTCTGAGGCTGCGGAAACTGCAGCGGCCCAGATTGAGCCAACTGACTCGCAATCCCAGGCACTGAAAGAGCCAGGCAATGAGGAATGGCCAGTTCCGACAACGGGAGATCTTCTTTATGAAGCTACTGAGATCACCGATTTAGTTGCCCACGGTGCCAAGTCCACTGGCCAAGCAGCTGGAGATAGTGTGAAGGATAAGCTCTGTGGGAATGAGAAGGATACTTTATTATTCCGGCTGAAATCCGCTGTAACAAAGCTGAGAAAAAGAAATGATTATTCAGAATCAGTCTCTGTTATAGGACTTCTAATCAAACGCTATGCAAAAGTTTACTCCCGTGCTGCGGATGAAACCATCAGTACATTACAGGGAGAAATTGAAACCAATGAGGAGCTCGATCGAGCTGTAAAGCTCGGCTGGCATCTCTTGAGCTCGTTTGGCCAAAAAGATGCATGGGATCAACTTGAGAGGCTATTTAAGAAGGTAATTGAACATGCACATACGGATACAGAATTTGAGAGCCTTATAGGCGACATAGTATCATCAATCCAAGACATGTTAATGGACCCAGGCTTTTTTGAGTCATCTGCTTACAAGGATGGAGATGCAAAATGGATTCGCACAGAAAGTAAAAGGTTGTCCCCTCTACGACAAGATATAGATCGGCTATTGGAGCAGGCTAGGCTTACTTGCGAGACTGTCGCCGACGATGATGATGTCTCTAAAATTCTCAGGAGTAGCCTCCGCATATGGGATGTTATTTCACCTGTGCAGGGTGGAACCAACGATGATCTTCTCGTGGATACGTACAGCGTATTCGTACCTCTTCTAATCCAGGCCATACAATATATCCCGATACCACGACTTGAAGTGTCAGCACCAGAGGTCGACCTCCTCCTTGAGAATTTAATTCTGGAGCCAGGGCGAACCATCAACCATACTTCATTTTTGCCGTTCAAACTAAACATAAATACGAATAACGACCTTACTATTCGCAAGGCTCGATATGGCACAACCTCCAGTCTAACCACCCTCGTGACAGTAAACCTACAAGGATTGTCAGTACGGGCAGATGAAGTAGGGTTCTGGTTGCGTGCCCATAAAGGTTTCCTTAGGCTCGTTGATGAAGGTATTGCCTCATTGGAGCTCGACGACCGCGGCATCGATATTGCAATAGACTTCGAGGTTGGCAAAGGCCACATTGAGAAAATTCTCTCTCTGCGAAATGTCAAAGTCAAGATTCACCATCTCAACTATACCTTGCGGAGATCTACGTTTGCATGCCTGGCTTGGGTTTTCAAGCCGGTTGTCCGCCGTATCATTCGAAACGTTCTCGAGCGCAAGTTAAGTAGTGCAATTGAGGACGGAATACATGCAGCAAACAGAGAGCTCGTGTATGCACGTGAACGTCTCAGAGCAACCAGGATTTCGGACCCTAAAGACCTCCGCACCTTTATTCGGGCTATAATTACTCGACTCATTCCAGAGGGCGACCCCGATTTGTATACCAATATCGGAGTTGTTGGTGGGGCCAACGAGCAAGGGAATGTCTTCGCTGGTATCTATGCACCAGGCAGTATCGTGAAACTGTGGCGAGATGAGGCACAGGAAGCGGGTGAGAGGGTTGAGGATAACGAAGTAAAGGGCTGGAGAAATGAGATATTCGACGTTCAAGCCCGGCCTGTAATATAGTAACTGGAACGGGGCTTATTGGCTCCTATCTTCGAGTGGGGGTGTATGGGGGCAAACCATACTGGGAACTTCTCGAGCATTTACGTGAAGTAAAAGAAGCACGTGTCTTTTATATCATAGAATATAATAAAAAATTGGCATGTGTGATATTCTAACTACATATATCCCCCAAACAAGTGACGCTGCCAAGAGGGCATGTCATAGCACCCCTACATAACGAGAGCCCTTATAACTCGACGTAATTTGCAGGAAACCTACCTCTCACGCCTCGTAATTCACCATCCCACCAGTCATCGGTACTGTCAGTTTTCTTGACAACTTTTATCCGATCGCCCTCTTCAAAAGCTAGGTCATCGCTCTCTTGGCCCGTGAAAGTATACAGTGCTGTAACCCACTGCTCATTAGACGACTGGGTGCGCTTTGGCGGAGGCGGTGGGGCCTTTTTCTTTGCTGCTATTGCGGAAGACATATTCCTAGTTGACTGGGAGTCTTGGGCCTGGAAATAGTCCCGAACAGGGCCAGCAGGAGAATATGGCGGAGTTGAAACGTGGGAAGACGAGATAGTTCTGTCCACCTCAGGTTCGTCGTATTCTCGCCGAGGCTCTGGTGCTGGTGAACTGCCAGAATTGTGACCCGATGGTGAAATGCGCGATGCCCCAGCAGAAAGTTTACTACCAAGGCGGCTCATAGAGGGGAGGCTACTTTGTGTATTCGATCTGCGGGCTGCAATGTTGTTTCTTAAGTTGAGGCCAGATACGGATGAGCCTCGGCGATTTTCCGAATCATCGCCCAGCACCATGGGGGCATGTATCGCCTTTCCACGAGCAATGGTGCTTATAGATTCCACATCCTGTTGGATTCGTTTAAAATCGCCATCCCATTCTCCAACTATGTCCTGTGTATGCGGTGCTGGAGAGGGGAATCCCTCATCTGTGCAATAGTTGTGGAGAGTGGTGTAGTATTGCGCGAGAAGTGTGTTTTGTATCAAAATTTGGGCAGCCAGTATATGCGGCAAAATAGAAAATGCAGCTGCGATTATTGGTGGTAGGCTTTCACGTAAACGGTCATCTGCATAACGAAAATCCTATAGAAGTTAGACATTTGTACGGGATAGGTAATCGTGGAAGTACACACGTCAGATGCCTTCCCCATATCTGCCTCCAACTTCAATAAACTAGCTTCTTCTTTTTCAGAGCGCTTTTGCCTTCTCTTTTTGTCGACGCGGTCTTGGTAGCTCTCATAGTCCATTCGTTTGCTCTCGCGATTCTTTATTGTTTTCTTTATCGGCTTAATGCATTCTAAAACCTCCGTGGCAGGTCGGATGATTCTAGGATCTACCAAATTCAACTCCTCTAGCAGATCGGCTTTAAGTTCGGCGTATGCCTCCTTCAGGTTCTTCGTTTTGGTCAACATGGTTTGGGGGGTCATGATAGCATCGTGCCCGTGCCCTTCCGACGTGGCTCCTACTATCGGGTTGTAAATCTCCTCGAAAATTGTTACTGCATTCAACTGTAATGCCAGTATTGACAACCACGCGTCTCTCCAGGCCCTGGAGGTGTGGACGATCTAGGCGAGTTAGCCTTGAACCAGAGACTCTATGAAATTTAGTTGGCCAGTGAACTCACGCTCGTCAATACTTCATCAACATTGGTGAAGTCCTGTAAGAGAACTGAGACTTTAGAAGAATCTCCTGGCCCCTTGGATATTATCTTCCCAAACTGCCGCTGCATGGACTGCATGTTGGACGTCGTCTGTCTCCTGATACGTATGTCACTGTCTGCGGGGTTTTGAACGACGGTTTGTTAATTGACCGCTACGCCCAATGTCCTGAGGATACTGATATAGCTATCAATAACCGGCTTATGAATGCGGGTAACAGAGGAAGAAGCACTTAGAGTCTGTCTGAGAATGTTGAAAAGCTGGCGGTGGTTTGGGTTGTCTTTCGTTGTATTGCTGGGGGTAGTTGTTACCTGCGGTTAATCACAGATCTCAAGGGACGGCTTGTACAGTACAGCACAAGCGGTGCACAGCAAACACTGTTTGGTATACAGAAAGAACAGCTGTGGAAATATTTAAAGGTATCAATATACGCTTTAGGATTCTAACTCAAAAAATATCGAGTTATTGACTGACGCTGATGTTGTTTCTCTGCCGGTATGGGCAAGGTCAAGGCCACAATGAAAAAGGCCCGACAATCTTCCGTGAGTCCAGGCACCGCACGGATAAACGAGTCTCGTTCGGTCCCAAGGCTGAACGCGACATTTTAACCCCTGGAAACTCAGCTTTCTAACATATTTAATTGAGAAATTTGAGCCCTAGCACAATATGCAGACCCAAGGTACATTATATAATGTAGCTGTCTATAAACCGCCTCCCAGCTTAGGTCGCTACTATTACCGAGTAAGTGATGACCCGACACTAGTAATTTGTCACAGTTCAAGGGGCCATGTTCATTGACGCATAGGCTACCCTCTATATATGCTATATCTTTCTCTCTCATGAACACCATTAGTGATACCTATGCCGAACCTTCAACTAATGTATGACCATGTTCCCACTTGCCAATAATCGGGAGCTGTCGCCCCACAATAGTGAACTTCAGATAGCTGCCCTTCCTTCTGTGGCGTACAAAACTCTCTCCTGGCAACACTGTATCATGGGTATCTCCGCAAAAGCAACACAACCTGCCCAAGAACGAACGCCAAGCTATGGCACTGTCAAATGCGCATCGCAAATAAGCACATGAATGGTAGAGCTGACCTGCACTAGAAGCCTGCCAACCGAGAAGACGAAGAGAATACCGAAGACGAGGTAAACGGACACAATGGAACGAACAGGCTAAGTATTCGAACCGAGTCCACCATGGTTGACTATTCCAGTATCATGGTGTGCACGAGTTCGATCCATCGTAGCGCCACCTGGGCCATCGTTGTTCCCAAAAAGGAAAATTAGCTCATCTCTCCCCAGCCTACCGACGCTGCGGCTAGCATTCTCATCCAGAGCGGCATCTACAAACTTGCGCTTGCGATTCTGAAGCTCAATGATGCGATCTTCCACAGTACCCTCCACTAAAATCCTGTGAACGCTGACCGGTTTCTGCTGCCCGATGCGGTGTGCGCGGTCAACAGCCTGCATTTCCACAAATGGATTCCTATATAATAGTCAGCTAAAGTTCACATAAACACGATTTGCATAGACATACCAAAATGGGTCAAGAATGATGACCTGGGAAGCAGCAACTAGGTTTAGTCCTGCATTGCCGGCCTTCAATGAGACCAGAAGGACCTTGCACATCGGATCGTCCGTAAATCTGACAATGGCGTTATGACGTGCGTCTGCGTTCATGCCACCATCGTAACGCCCAAACCCGATTTTTTCACCATGGATGGGAACTTCCATTAAATCAAGTAGTGTGGTGAACTGACTGAAAATTATCGTCTTAACGTTAGGAGCTGAATTTCGTAGAATATCCATGCACTTGTCAATCTTGGATGAAGAGACCCAGTTCTTCTTCAAGTAGCGCATATACTGGCGACGGCCATCTGCGCTTTTGGATGCTTTTTTTTTTAGCTCAGCCAGTGATACGTGCTTGGCTTCCGGCTTTTCCCTAGTTTTTTTCTTCCTGGATAGCTTCTTCGAGCGACGAGATTTTTTGGACTTGTCCTGGGATACGGTCATGCCTCCTAATGGTTTTGACTTGCTAGCCATCTTGTTCATCTCGCCTTCTCGCTTTGGTTGGCCACGAAACGTTGCAAAAATATCCGCAGGCAAGTCATCATCGCTGCCATCACTAGCTCCCAGAATTTTGGAAACTTCCCCTTCCTCACCTTTTATGACCTCGTTTTTGCAACCATCCTCAAATTTTAGCTTGGTTTCTTGTGGCCTCGCCTCGAGGTCATCATCTTCCTCTGAAGAGGTCTCATAGTCATCAGGAACAATGAAGTCCCTAATGTTACCGTTCTCGTCGGCCTCCTCAAGTTCGCTATCTGAGTCCGAGTCATAGCTGTCACTATCTGCATCATCATCAATACCATCAGCGTTGCTCGTCAGAGTTTCGACATTCGGCATGTGAGCGCGCTTGAATGTTTCGTAGTCAATAATTTTCTTCAAGTCAACTGCTCCACGACAGGTGGGACATTTTGCGGATATCGAGTCTTCGCCATTGGCAATGGCCTGATCGAAACTGTTCGTAATTTTTACAAGACACTGGGCACAAGTATCATGACCACATGGAACCACGATGCTCGGGTTTGGGACTGGATCGTAGCACACGGGACACTCAAACGGAACCGCTGCGTCCACGATACGACCAATAACATCCGGGAGAAGGGTATTCGCCAGCTTGAGCATCTCCTCTGCAGTTGCCTCTGTGGGTGCCTCCTCATAGTCCATAATGAGATGAGGATGGCAGGCTGCCTGGCGAAGTCTCAAAAGAAGGACAAGAATACTTGAATAATTCTTGCCCACTGTACCAGCTTTGAGGTACTTATTAAACTGAAGCTGGGTTTTTCTCTCTAATGAAGTATAGTACTCCTGCTCGTCCTCGTTAAATATGGCATTTGAAACCACCTCCGTCTTTTCTGGTAGAACCAAAATCGGTTTCCCATCAATCCGTGATTGCTTGGTTCGGCGCAAAAGGATGGCCTTTAAGACGGCCTGTAGCTTTTTCATGGCCCGCTTCATATTGTACTCTGAGCCAGTGCCTTTAGTCAGGCACGAGAACTCCTGATAGGTGTTAGATCGAGAGTGTACAGAGAGCGGGAACAACTTACGGCTGAGAATCTGCTATATTCATTGTAAGGCTTGATTTTTAAAAAATGTATCAAGCTGTATAACTCGTGAACACCATTCATCATCGGGGTTCCTGTCAGACAGAATCTTGTCTCAGCGTCTAGCAAAGAAGCAGCAAGCGCCGATTTGGTGTTTCGGTTCTTGATGCACTGGGCTTCATCCAGGACAACACGGTACCATCGAGAGTTTCTCCCTAGGAAAGGAAGCGTTGACTGAAAAGGCGTGTCATCCATGCCAGGGTGGGCTTCCTTCCTCTTCTCGAGTTCCATGTATCTTTTGTACTCTGCAGCGAGTGTTCCGTAAGTTGTTAGAACTACATCGTGCGTGCGGAGAGTTGACCAAGTCGCCTTCTTTCCCGAATGGTAGACAAAGGTGCTGAGTCGATGACTAGATACAATCTTGGAAAGAATTTCACGCTCCCATTGCCGTATTAAAGCGACAGGACCAACAATAAGAGTTGTCTATACACGTTAGTAAGGTGCCACCAATGCCAGCAGGGGTATGATAGGTAGAGAAATAGGAAGCAAACCTTTCGGGCCTTGTTGTGCGAGGGGCGAGACAATAGCAACGCCAGAGTACTGATTGTTTTTCCGAGGCCCATATCATCAGCTAAGATACCGCCCTTGTTGGAACCCTCTTCCATCGATTTCAGCCATGTAAGTGCTAGTTTCTGATGTTCATATAACGGATATTTAAGACCCTCTGGTGTGCCCTCTCTATCCTCCACAGGTATCTCGGTGTCGGGCCGAATGTTCTCCAAAAGATCCTGTATCTCTCTTTCTGTTTTTCGCGGGTCTGTGACATAGTTATAGATTTCCCCAGCTAGGCCTTGATTCAACCTATCTCTCATAGCAACGAAATCAACCGCGCTGGTCTGGCTAAGTATTTGTGCAAGTGGAGCACTCATCGCCGAGGATGTCGCCCCGGGATATGCACCGCTAATTGATTGGTCAAAGGTGGTGGGATAGTAACCATTGCCACTAGGATATGCACCTAAATAGGATAAAGTCGAAGGCGGCCATCCCGACGATGGGTCCTGGGGAGTATGTGGTAGGTAGCTTCCATAACCTGCACTGGCGGAAGGCCGCCGCCTCGACGACTGGTGCTCCCGCTTATTCTCACGGAAGTCGGCGGAGGAAATTATTTCGATGTCTGAATCACTGTCTTGATCAGGATAAGAGCCTGGCATTTTACGAAGAGAGCCCGAGCTAAGTATGGGGAGAGACGCCGGGCTATTAAGCACCAGATCCACAGATTGATTACCATGGGGTCTCTGGCTCTGCTGTGAGCCTTGTGTGCGAGCCGCAGTTCCGCTTTCATGCGCATTTGTATTTTCAGGCTCGTGTTTCTGGGATCTTGACGGTTGGGGTTGATATGGGCTCCCCATAATACGGTCAAAAGCAGAGGGCCTCTTTGACGGAGCAGGACGGCTTTCAGACAGAGAAGGTGTATGTGCAGAATACCCGCCTTGGAGGAGGCGTGCATACTCTCTATCCTTTTTCAATTTTGCTGCCGCTTCTTCGATTTCCCTCTGTCTGATCTTGTGTAACTCTAATTCACGAGTGACAGGGTCAACGTAGCTGGTACTATACGAGGTGGGCACGCCAGTCGACGGGCTTGGAGAAGTACGTCTTGACTTGCTTCCAGCTCTTCGTGAGCTATCCAGTCCATGCGGCCCATCAAATGACCTTTTTCTAGATGGCAGGCTGAAGTTTGTACTCGAGTCTTTGACTGCAGCGGATGCAGAGTCCGAGCTTGAGGGTGGGTGAGACGGATCCATTGTGTCGGCTATAGGATATCGTCAGTTTGTGCAGTGAGAATAATAAAATATTGAGATGGGAGCTGAGTTGGAGAGGGGAGGTTAAGTAAGAGGTAGTGGGGCCCAAATACGTGCAAAGTTGAGGGAAGTAGACGGATAACTCACAAGAAAATGGGTCTGCGGATGTATGGTCGTAGCTGGAAAAGGGAGAGACGGACTCGAAATTTATTGAGTGCTGTTGGTGCGGTATCGCGCCCCCAAGCATTGAGACGCCAATCTGTGGCCCTGTTACGCCTCCTCGAAGTTCCCTCAGTTGCGTCTCAATACGGGCGATTTCAGCCTTTATGTCTACCGCGGCCTGCTCAGATCCCTCTGCGGTATTATCAAGCGTAAAAAGAAGGGTCTTTTGTAAGACTAACTCGTCGGCTAGTTCATCGGGAGAAACGTAGGCCTCTAGAGGGGGCGGGTTCGAGGTGGACGCCATATTGGGGAGAAAGACGGTGCCGAGAAGTTCGGCCAGAATTTTGTTTTAAATGGCAGTAGCTATCTTACTCAAGAGAAGACCAGGCTAGGCCGAGCGGGAAGCAAAAAAACAGGAGATAATCTTGCGTATAAGTGTGCATGGAGTAGGGAATGATGGTGGCGACATGGGACATATGAGGCCCTACGTCTCTCCTTCCTTCCCCCTTTGTCCTTCGTCCTCCGTCCTCCTGAGCCTTCCGGTCTTTCCTTCACCTTTTCAGAGCTCCCTTTACATTGGTCACGCCGCAGGACGAGTCAAAACAAGGCAGAATCAGGCAAGGTGGAACCAGGCAAGGCTGGATGGATCGTGCTTCAGGTGCAGCAGGCTGGCGAGTAGATACCTCGATGGGTAATCTAGGCGTGGATTTATTGGGTATACGGATCGAATGTGCTGGCGGTGTCTGTTTATGTGTGTTTTATGTTGTGTTTTTGTGTGTGTTGGGCGCAAGAGCCGCATCAAGTTTGGTGGTTACAGTAGATTGTAGATTGGAGAGTGTACACGCCACACAGTATGAGTAGTTCACTTATCTGTTTATCCCCACCACGCCATACCATGTAAGCCTAACCCCGCGTCACAGCGCGCCTGCATTAACTAGATGGAATTTTTGGCGATCTAACCGGGTACTGAGCCCCAACTGTGTGGTTACACTAGGCTACTTCCAGGTTTTAGTGCCTGCGCAAGCCTGTCGTTACTAATACACGTTTACTCACATACTCCTACACGTCGTCGGCTTGTATTCTACCTGAAGTCGTACACCACCAGCGCCTTCGCTCCATCTTCAGGCTCCTTCAGGACAACCACAACCTCGTCATCAAACCCTATCCAGTCACCCTTGGTTGTTGGCCGAACGCTTTCGGCCCCCGCTCCCATGGTATGCGCTTCTCCCCGTACCCGCACGCTCTCCCCATTCACTACTCGCCGTGACCTTAGTCCTCGCTCTAATTCCCACACACGGAGCTCGTCGCCCCCGGAACTTATGCTGACTGCCTTGCCACGTACCCCCACATGCGCGCCTGACACGGATGATGTATGCCCCCAGAGCGTCCTCGCGGTACTGATTTTGAGATCGTTTTGCGTCGATGTGACCAAATAGAGCGTGAGCGTATTGTTCGAATGGCTCGCCAAAAGGTAAGGGTGTGAGTAGCTGAGACTAGATGGCCGCGGGTTAGTGGGCGGCCTTGCAGGCCGAGCAGCGCCAGGAGCCGAGCTGGATGTTGAAGATGGTATTGGTGGTAGTAGAGGATGGAAGCCCGGTTCTATCGCAGATGCGAGACGCGAGTGCGAAATGGTACCATTATGAGATATGTGGAGTTCTTGGAGACCAACAGACCAGCCACTGGAGTAAGTCGGCAGTGCGTAGGCTATTGAAGCTATTATTGCCTGCGGGGTGGTCCTTATTGAGAGTGAGAGTGGAGGCCAAGTAGTCTGAGACTTGAGCGAGGTAATAAGCCGTGTAGACATGACCTCGATTGAAGGCTCGCAGCCTGTTGAGAAGGCTCTGTTCGGGGCCTCCAATATATCATCATCGCAACTTGATCTGCATGGTTTAGAAGCGGCGTTGTCTTCGAGGATATATAAGGACAGAGCCTGATCCTCTGTAATCGTTAGTAGATGTGGGTGGGAATAAGCGGCAGCAACCAGAGTGGCACCCTCCTCGCCCGATCCAGACCTCGATAACATCTTTAAGAAAACCGCATCCATCTCTATCGATCTAATATCAAACTTCCAAATTCCAAATCCACCATTCTTGAAACCAATGGCAGCTCTCGCAGTGCCGGTTTCCGGAGTGTAGTCCAGCGCCAAAGCAGTAGGTGCCGATTGACAGTCATCGTCGAGGGCCACCCGTGCAATGCATGTGCTGCTCGCTCCATTCTTTTGTAAATCCCAAACACGGAGACCACTTCCATGGTCAACGGTAAGTACTTTCCCATCGATAATTCTAACCATCAAACTCCCCGTGCCTGGGTGCTTGTTCTCCTGTCCACTTGGGCGAAAATCATTCTGTTCATCTTCCACTAGCCCAATTTCTCTAACATCCGCAGAACCTCGACTCCAGTTATGCCTTAATCGGTACTTGGCCTTCCAGTCTATCCTTGACGCCGCAAATTTCTCATTGTGGCCCCTAGCAGTATCAAATATCATTTGATGTTTGGTTTTTTGTTGCTTTACCCAATAGCCTTCCATGTTGGCATCTTTCCCATCCCTCCTCCTCATATTTGGCCGTACAAACCGATCCCAATAGAGGCTCCGCCACACCTCGCCGTCAGTGCTTAATGCTAGCCAGCGCTTTGATACACAGTGGCATAGAAGTACCGTGGTAACAGGAAGAAACTGTAAAATTCTAATGAGAACTTCGTCTGAAAGACACGAAATCGAGTCCCCGTTAGCCCTGAAGTGTGCCGCCACACAGGGAGAGAGCCGTGATTTCTTGCTTTCAGGTTCATCAAAACCATTAAAGGTCCCTGTGCGTTTATTCGGGAGTATGGTCCGGCCCTTTTCTGAATCCATTTTTGTAGAAACACTCTGTCCAGTGTCTTTAAAAGTCACCTTCCTTCTCCCCTGGGGCTGATATTCCAGAGTCGAAGTCAGCCTGTTAATTATATTCCCACATGGGAAACGCCGGCGTAATAAACTCCATGTGATATGTACCGGGAAATATTAATCAACCTCAAAACGGACCATCTGCTTCTAGTAATGGATGGCAAGTGAGTGATGTAGTGTGGTGGTACGAGTACCTGAGTGTTGTAATTATACATACTATACGCGTATATATGTACGTACTGATATACTAGGTGGGGCTAGTGTCGCACCAGAATCTCTAGATGGAAGAATGATAATCCGACTAGAGTATCCTGTTGACATGGGCCACGAACGCGTTTCAAGACAGAAAACGAATCTTAGTACTTACTTCATCCTACTTTCACATTGAATTGGATCACATACTAATTAATATGTTAAGATTATTTTTCTAATATTGTAAGACCCTAGGTCCATTGTGGTGGTATTCACTCCGTCGGTGCTGTTGACGCCAGCCTCCCGTGCAACTTCAAGAGCCTGCTTATCCAAACGGCGAACATGGCAACTACTATCGACCCTGTGCTCCGCAGCCGCGTTCTGAGGGTCGTTTTCATTTCACTTTTACTGGATCTTGTATGTCTCTACCACAATGATGAAGTTTGGACAGAGGCTAAGTGCTGTGCTAGATATCTTTCACCTTCATCCTTCCTCTGTTCCCTCGATTACTGGAGTTCTACCGCTCCTTGGAACCAACCGATATCGAATCATCTCCCACTGTTTTGACGAGTGTATTGCGCTCACTTAATTCGTACAAGAACGCATTTTCTCGCCCCATCGACTCTCGCTATGATATCGTGATACTCGGTGGCGCCCTTGGCTCTCTGTTCTCAGGCCTCCAAGCAATCGCTGCTCCCATCATCGGAGCATTGTCTGATAAGTATGGCAGGAGGAAAGCCTTGTTAATTAGCATGTGTGGGAATATTGTGAGCGTCCTGTTGTGGCTTCTGGCCACCGACTTTAGGACCTTCTTGCTGAGCAGGGTTGTGGGAGGGTTAAGTGAAGGCAATGTACAGATCGCAACTGCAATAGCCACGGATATTAGTGACGACAAGCAGAGAGGCGCGACAATGGCCTTGGTGGGTGCATGTTTCTGTATAGCTTTTACTTTTGGCCCGGCGCTCGGCGCCTATCTTAGCACCATATCGCTTGTGGCTGCAAATCCGTTCGCAACGGCGGCCGGCTTCTCGCTTTTCCTCGTCGTGGTCGAAACAGTCTACCTTTTTTTCTATCTCCCAGAGACACTCCCGGCTATTACAATAGATACAGCTTCGACCTCGGGCCTTTCTTCAAAACCAAAAGGAACTCCGAATGTGCCAGTCCGCACCAACTCGCATCTCCTCCTCAACAGCACGCATCTTACATTTATCCTTGTATTCTCCGGCATGGAGTTCTCTCTTCCCTTCATGACACATGACCTGTTCCGCTACAGCGCAAGTTCCAACGGCCGCTTACTTGGTTACATTGGCCTCATTGCTTCTATCCTCCAGGGCGGCGTCACTCGACGACTCCCTCCACTCGTTTGCGTGCGACTTGGAGTGGTGTCATGTCTTATTGCTTTCGTTATTCTCTCGACCACTACCACTATTATTGGATTATATGCTGCATCTACATTGTTGGCAGTGACGACGGCGACGGTAGTAACGGGACTTAACGCCCTAAGCAGCTTTGAAGCTGGTGAAGGTGAGAGAGGTGGAAAATTGGGGAATTTAAGAAGCTGGGGTCAGATTGGGCGTGCGATTGGACCGCTGGCGTTCTGCAGCCTTTACTGGTGGGCAGGCAGAAATATTGCCTACCAGACTGGTGCTGTGGCAATGATGATAGTGGTCGGATTCGTCTTTGTGGGGTTGAAAGACCCAAGGAAACAAGACACATTGACTAATTTGAAGGGGAAAAAGAATATATAAGGCTACAAAAATTAGTAGGGTTTATAGTATTGGGATAGAGTCTGCACATAATGGCGATTTCAATGAGGGTTGTTTCTTGTGTCCTGTGCTTGCTTGATTACTTATGCTCCTGACAGGGCGCAACTATCAAAACATTGCTGTTTTGATTCTACTTTAGCTGATAAGCCAGCAAGTTCGTAAAGCTACCATTTGACACCTTGACCATATTTAAATCCATGGTCTGTAACCTTAAAGGAAATGCAGCTACATCTCAAATCTATTAGGCAGAAAGCTTACCAAAACACCTTAGGCTCATAAATACGGGTCAGTAAAGGACCAGAACAGATGAGACCAATCGTGGGCATGAAATGTGCCTAATATTTTAGGTTGTCATGTAACCGTTCAGTGCCTCGGCACGACCCTTCATGCTAGCATCCACTCTCTCATCATGATGCATCTCTACGATACAGCCGTCATTTCATGTCACTGTTGCTTCTTCTATCTCGAAGGTCGGATTCATATACACCTTTAATCTGATGGCCACGACGGATTTATACGATAGCGCTCTTGCGCCTACCGCGTCACCCTCGATTTCCCTGTCGCTTCCTCCTACTCCACCACGTTCAACATCCGACCCGACAGATACGCACGTTTCGGAATCTATACATACGGCCTCTGATCCCTCCCAGCCTTCGGTTATGCAGTCTCAACTGCCCGGAGGCGCCGATGCGAACTCGCCTTCTGTCCTCTCTGTGCTCAAATCCGTTCCCGGCCATTTGCATGCCAGCCTGCCTATGCCAAATGAATGGCTATCCCTCTACTCTGGATTCGTTCTCAAAAATGCGTCTTCTGTTGCGCAAATCGAGTCGGCACTCCGTAGCCTCACTTACATCATCCCCGGCCGGTTCCGAGATGCTGAGATTGCCTCGGAATCTCTCCATTCCTCTATCCAACTGCTCTCACTCTACCACGACTCGCTATTAGCTCGCGCCGTTGCAAGATTACCTGGAATGCCGCGTGTCGATAATCCTCATAACCGGTACACAAAATACTGGACAGGGAAATCAAAGGTATATACAAGAGTTGCGTTGGTGTTGCAATGCGCGCAGTATACAGAGCTGTTGTGGGAGATGACTGCGAAACGACGCGGGGAGAAAGTCCGATGGCGGGTTGTGGTGCTTATAGAAGCGCTGAAGGCTCTCTGCCGACTGTTCCTCCTTCGTATAACGGGTGGTCGTATGGTTGTCCCGCCATTACCCGACCGAGAGCTAATCCCAGAAGAGCCCACGGATGATAACGAGGTGGAGTCTGGGGAGGACGGGTTTTTCATCAAAGAGGAAAAGAAGGCAAAGGAGTGGTCAATGCCGCGGACAGGATTGACCCTCCCGGCTCTCCCAAGCCCAAGTGATATCAGTAGCTTTCTTATGCGAAAAGTGCTGACCGCCGATGATATCAAGCCCGCCACCACTCTCTTGTCGCGTATCTCGGGAACGGGACATCTTGCTGAGGTTCTCCATATCCTTCGACCAGTGGTATATGCCGTTGCCATGTCGCGAAACAAAAACAAGAAGAGCTGGCGGCCATGGCTCCTTGCAATCGCCATTGAACTCTCTGCCAGGCAGCTGCGAGCCGAGAGAGGCCGTAATGGAACACGGGAGACAGCGCTGGAGAAAGAAGAGTGGAACAGGAGAGGACGGGCTATGGGTTGGTGGACGTTGAGAGGCGCGTTCTATGAGAATGTGACGAAGGGCTGGGTGCAAAGCTTGGTGAGTGCGAAGTACATGCCGGGATTGGTAGGTGGCATTCTGGAGGATTATGCGTTCTTATGGGAGGAGTATCACTTCGCATCTGATGACATGTAAGAGTCTGAAGGACGCATTGATGCAAGGAAACGGCAAAGGCTGGAAGCACCGCAACACAAGAGGTCAGCCAGGTTGTTATATTATCAAGGCGTATGGGGTGGTGGAGTCGGGTTAAATATGTAGCCGGGTCCATCGTCTGGGTGATTTTCTGTGGCGTTAGGTTTTACTGTAGACTATTTTACATCGTTATATATCATTGGAGTAGTGTCATGGAACAATTATAATACCAATATCGAAATCGCAGCCAGAATCTGAACAGTATAAGAGAGGAAAAGTTGTAAAGCGTACAATGGGTCTGGGGTTTTTAACTGGTCTAAGACGCCGATTCCTCAAACGCCTCACATTATGTCCATTCCATCCTCAAGTTTTGGGTATGGTGAACAGTCAAACCCTCTTCCTTTCTGCTGCCCTCATAAACTCTGTCACCTCGTCTAATAAAGTCACGCATTCGTCTGGATTTGCTACCCACAATGTAGTAGCAACTCTTCTGGCGCGGAAATCATTTGCGCCATTTGCCGACAGGAACTGGTCGCCAACATGCATCGTTCTCCTCCCTTCGATACTCCTGCCAAGCCTATCCCCAAAATATTTTTGGCAAACTAGGACTCCCCAGCTCTTGTCTCCAATATCAACAAAAACGTCATTTCCACCATTAAAGGCACAGAAAGGGAGGGTCTTTGAGACAGGGGACATCTCGAGAATTTTCTGCACAACAAGCACTGTCTCCTCCAGGGACTCGCGTGGAAATTTGGCGCCCTGAATAGTAGGAACGATTCCGACTGCACGTTCTTTGCGGATGACAAGGGCGGAGAGGGAGAGATGGGTTATGCACTCATTGAGAGCGGCTTCGGCTTTGTCGAGCAGCGCTTGAATGACTGGCTCTGACCAGGTGCGCATGTCATCGAGTATCCACGAGCGGCGTGGAACCCACTCAAGTAAATGAGGTGAAGAAATGGAATACTCAAAGAGAAAGTTTGATTCGCCCCCTAGACTCGTTAGCAGGTTACAAATTACAACAAGAGCGAGCATTTACCCATGACAACGAGATTATGTTTTTGTTCAATAGTTAGAACTTTGGAGTCTCTTATGGCTTCAAGAAGGCCATATAGGCGCTCAAAATATCGTTCCGCTTCTGTGTAGCCAGCTGCCGTGACGATTCCAATCTTGGTGTTTCGGCTCATGAGGTCTAAAATGCCAAACTTAGTAACCATATATCAATATGACTCTGGGGCAACCATAAAATTGACTGACCTATGATTCGGGTTATGACAGGATTATCCGGTTCCAGACTCTTCCCGTCATCATAAAGGGTCACATCTCCATCAAATGTAGCCAAATCTAAGGCGCCGGCCGCTGCAACTCCCATAATCTGGGCGGTATTTAGAATAAGGCGGATATCGTTGAACGAGGGTGGCACAAATCGTCTTGATGAGATAAACCGTAGGCTGTCCTGGTATTTGAATGCTTCTGCCAGAGGGAGTCGAGTAAAAAAGTTACCAATGCTAGGAACCAGAAGCTTGAGCTTTGATTGGTGTTGTAGGCCGTCATCTTGGTGGCTGACTATAGTGGTAGGATCCATAAGCCTATTGGGAGCGGGTATGGGGTCGACACACAACAGGGGCATAAAGACATACTGTGATCATCTATCATTTCCTCGACATCTTTCATAATCTCAGCATACCGCCTACAGGCTTCAGCTGCCATGTCGGCCACAGTCCCTCGTGCTTCAAAGACACCTGTAGGTTGGGAATGCAGCACGAATGGAACGGCTAGGAGGCCCTTTATCCATTCTGGTCAGAGGTAAGCGGAGGCCATCTGCGGGGCGTTGGTATTGTTGCAAAGGAATATAGCAAGCTTGCGAAGAGAATGGACACTGAGTAATATGGCACTGCGGGGGATAAAATAAAGCCAATGGTAACAGCTCGCTCTCACCTATAAATTGGTCCCTTCTATGGGTCTTGAGGGCATCTATCGAGTTGGATGTGTTTAGCACACTCGTCCAGAAATTCACGTGGTCTCTCACTGTAATCTTTCGCCTCAAGGAAGGGGTCAGAACATACACTCAACCCGGTATCTAGTGGTCATATTGGCGCTCCGTTCCAGTAATTTGGATTATCTCGATGTAAGGAGCTGGAGATCAAGCAGTGTCCGTGGAAATTGGCTGAGGCAGGTCAGGGCAGGCGGGTACTGTGAGTTGGCAGGTGGCAGTTTGCGTTGCGTTGGAGAGAGCACAGTGAAACAAACACGGTGTGCAACCTATGTATATATGATTTGTATGATAGTGCAAGGAAAGTATCGTACTGTAAGGGTAAAGTATAATACCGCAAGGAAGGTATGGCACTGTAAGGTAAGTATGATACTGTCTAGTATAACAGTATAGAACTAAGTAAGTGCGATAGAGTAGCAAGTGAGATGTGAGATAGAGTGGCAAAGGATAGATAGAGTGAGTACCCCGCAAGCGCAAGGGTGACAATAAACATGCAGGGGCAATGGATGGCCCCTTGCACCCCTGTACCTGTTGCCGCTTTTACGTTGACACTTTCGTAATTGGCGATAGACGCGATCTTTCTCTTTCTGCCGATATCGCGGTCCGGCGCCGTAGAATCCGGTGCCACGTCACGCGATGATGGTGATTCTGTGCGTGATGTAATACGTACATACTAGGATACGCACGATACGCACAAAGCTACCTGCTATAGAGTCCATAGTCATAAATTACTGATATTCTAGTGCTTGCTTATAGAGAGGAGGGGCCGATCCGAGGTATGGGAGATCCAAGCAATTTAGTAGCAACCCCAATACCTTTATATATAAATGCAGTAATATCCTCGTTTCTATTTTATATGAACAACCCGGAACGTATTCTACATGCACACCCATCCATAGCCATCTATACACTACCTATATCTATTTATATATTTATATCCCCATCTTAGTCTCCGTCATACGCTACAATGAAGGACAATGCCACCCATCTCTACCCAAATGAGCAAGTCTCGGAGAAGGTCGCTGAATACGCTTTTGAACACTCCACCAAGCTTCCCGAGTATATCACGAAGCATCATGCTTGGGGCTCCGACCAACCAAAGGCTGGGTTCATGATCTCACCCTTTCAAACCCAGTTCCAGATCTGGTTTGCCAGGGCACTCGGTGCCAAGAGAAGTATGCATACCCAATATATACAACGCAACCTTCCAGATCCTATACTCTTGATCGACTCCTCCTCCTACCAACCCCATGAACTGTCATAGTCTAGATTTCTCTTGTGGGAGCGAACCTCGTCACTGACATTCCGATACCCCGATTCCACGGCCCCAAGATTGACGGTGCTAACTCACGCCAGTCCTCGAGATAGGTTGTTATATCGGGTTTTCGGCTCTTGGTTTTTCTGAGGCAGTCGGCCCAGATGGTCACGTCACGACTCTCGAGTTCGACCCGGAATACGCCCAAATCGCACGTGAGACCTTTGAAAAGAATGGTGTGAAGAACGTTGAGGTCATCGTCGGAGATGCAAACAAGAGGTGATTTTTCTTATTCCTTTCGTCTATAAATGTAAGACGTCCTGGCTGATAGCCCCCAGCATTCCCGAGCTGGCCCTGTCCATCGACCAGCCATATGACCTGATCTTCATCGATGCAGACAAGATATCCTATCCCAATTATCTCTCTCTCATCCTTTCACTTTCAACATCTTCTAGTCCAATCCGCCTTCTCAAGTCGGGAGGCACAATCATAGCCGACAATATTCTCCGTCGTGGAGTTGTCGCTGACAGGAGTTCCGCAAATCCAAATGCCACTCCTGAAGAGTTTGAACTTGGAGAGGGGGGTAGAGGCGAGCAATTGGTCGCTTTGGATAGATTCAACAAGGACCTTGTCGAGAGTGACAGAATCGAGACATTCTTGCTTCCGTTATTCGACGGGCTAGGAATGGGGAGATTGAAGGATTAGTAAACCTATGCGAATAGTTACTATTGTAGCCTGCCCGTGTCAGGTAAAGACTCGCAAAAATTATAACCAACCAATCATCATTGCCTACCTCGTGTAGTTCACCGATTTGATTGCTCACACCGAATTCGGATCTGATGTAGTCACAATTATAAACGAGCACCATCACTGACGAGCTGAAAAATGTGGAAATAATAACTTCAAACTACATACTAGGGCTAAAGCTGACAAACGAGGGCTATCGGTGGATTCTAGGTCAATACGCCATGATAAGAGGCTTGTGCTGATTCTCCACGAAGCTGCCAACCTGGCTTTCTCAAACCCCTCTGCTAACTCCTCATCCGGAGTAATTCTCTCTGCACAGTTTCAAATAGCAAACCAAGTACCATGCAAGTATCATTGACTCCTCTGCAGACGATGGCCCTCACTGGCATCAGCTGGTCAACTGTGATCCATAATTGTCGCAATGGCGGATCCAAGCAGTCCACCCGTTCTTCTCAGATCTTTCTGCATTGTCCAGGACCGTGACAGGTTCTATTACTATTCGAATACGTTTTGACATCTTCTTCTGTATGCTGCCTAGGTGACTCAAAGCCCGTTGTTGTTGCTTTATTGTCTTTTCAAGCGTCTTGTCTTCGGCTCTGTTAATCTTATATTGGGCCTTGTTAACCTTATCTTTAGCCTTGCCTATCTTGACCTGGCCTTTGTTAGGCTGCTGTGAATTGCCAGCGTAGCTGGCTTGAGTTACAACTCCCTTCACTGTATCATCGATTTCTTCGGCATCAGCTACGAGGACAGCATTTGCTTCGATGGCTTCGGTTCCCCACGTGTCGGATATATGGTCGATGTGTTTTCCGTGGTATAGATCCATGGACTCCATGCCGACACCTTCCCCGGGTATGTCAACCCTCATAAGGAGGCCCTTGGGGCGAAATATATTATTCTGGGATGCCCGAACATATTCGAAAGTCTTGGAAAGCGATTTTTGGAAGTCGAGTTCCTCGTAGTGCGCACCACCACCAAAAGGGAGAACTCGGCGGATTGGACCCTTCTTCTTCTTCTTCTTCTTCTCGGGATGACCTATGAGTGAGGTTAAATGGGCTATAAACTCATCCCAGTCTTCCTCGAGTATTTCATAGGCAGCCAGTCCGGGTGGGTAATGGAATCCGTTGGTTATCCGAGCCTGCGAAGGGATTTGGATACCGGTCTGGTATGGCTTTCTGGAGGTTGATGGAACGATCGCTGAAAGGCGGGTGGTTCTGGTGTTATCGGCTTCAGCACCAGGAACTGTTGTGGACTGTCCCTGCACATGAGCTTCCCTAAGAGGCCCAATTGAACCAGAAATCTCCCCAGTCGCTGCGACGACAGGGGACGTCTCGCTTTCTGGGGACTCAATAACCTGGCTAGATATTCTAGCTGCAGGTGGCTCCGATGGGTTGGTATCCAATGGCCTCAATTCTACACTCTTGGTCTCTTCCGTGCCTGTCACGAGTTGGATTACAGGGGTTTCTTGAAGACCGTGGATGGCTCCTGGGGTAGATGGTGCAGGAGCTATTACCAGTACCGGTGCTGCAGCTAAACTTCTGGACAATTTGGAAGGTAATGAAGGTGTAGTTTCGGGGTTTGGCGTGGCGTTGTCTGATATGATATGTATGACCGTGTTTGCCGCATCTTGTCCTCCCGGCGAAGTAAGGCGTGGTAGCGCTATATCGGTATCCTGCGTACCAATTTAGTTTCATGATCTCCCTGAGTCTAGACTTGTAGTATAACTGGCTGGTTTTCGGCACCAGTTCGAATTACGTACCGAATGAGGATTTGGGTGGATAATAACGTGAACGGTCGGCATTGAGCCCATCCTCAAGTGAGCAGGTTACTTTGTCTTCGATAGTATTTGTTGAGGAAATGAATTATAAAGTTGCAACCTGCCGGTGGTGATATGAACAGGATACAGTTAATAATATAATTGATCGGGAGAGTTGTGCGTGAGATAGATATTTAGGTATAGGAGTTGCGCAATGAATGAAGATGAAGAGGAAGAAGGAGAGTGACTCGAGAAGGGGGAAAAGGAGGAGCAATTTTGACAGTCGCAGAAAGAAGCATCAGCTAGCAGGCACGAATGGCTGGTTGACCTTCGGGCCTTCCTTTCTTGCATTGGTGAGGTAGCTATCTAACCACGACAAACAGGCGATGCACTGCTGTCCATTTCATGCGCCGTCCAAATCATAAACCTCCCAAACTGCCATAATTACGACCCAGGACTCCTTCGCTATGTGGAATAACACTGTACCCTTCCCCAACAGTCTTCTACCTTCTCTCCCTATCCGGTCGAGTCCTGCTTCGGCTACGACTGCGATCGCTGCTGTGGCTGCTGTAACTCGAACTTCTCCTCCGAGTCCCATTGCGGTCTTCATGATTCCGCCTCCCACCGCGCCTCCTCGGAGACCTTGACCTGGATGAGTACGTCCTGGAACGGCTCCTGCGCGCTCTAGGTGAACGAGACCTGGACAACGATCGTGGTCGATACGTATCTGACGGAACACCTCTGCTGTAATTTCTGTTTGGGGATCGACGCCGCGGCGGTGGTGGGCCTCGAGTGTCCGTTCGTGCTCGCGTATCAATATTTGCGCCACGTCTTGTCAGTGGTGGTGCAGGCGAGAACTTGCGCTTCGGAATGACAATAGACACGCTTATCACAGCGCCATCCAACTGCGCCTCATGCATGTGGGCAATGGCCTGGTCGGCATCGGCTTCAACCGCGTATAGGAGATAGGCTGTGCCACGGTTTGTACCAACTATGCAGATTAGAAAGGTCCCATTGAGAGGTGACACAACTTACATTGTCTATTCATGGGCATATCCATGTCGATAATCTCACCAAAGCTCCCAAATAGCTCTCTGAGGTGGCTCTCATTTATGTTCTTTGTGAGTCTTTCAACCACGATCTAGAGCCAGTCAGCTACAATTCTGTTCGTAGCACGCGACAGCCTGGTGCCCAGACAAAATTCCAAGCGGAGACTTCATACCTTTGTGCTTCTCACATCTGGGCTTGGGCTTCGTGATATGCTTCTGGTTGCTCTGCGGCCTCCATTTCGGTCGTACGAGGGGGAGCGCGAGCGGCGCGGTGATATAGATCGGCGGTGCAAGGGTGATGGAGAGCGAGAATGATCCAGACGCGGCGATAGAGACCGCATGCGTTCGCGCCCACGAGATAGAGAACGCCGAGGCATCGCAGGTCAAAAACTCGATGAGTGCGGTCGAATTGCTTTTCAAAATAGTCGGAGGTTAGGGCATACACCAGGAGGGTTGTTGCGTGTCAGGGTATTGCGTATTGTGTTCTCCGAATTGAATTCAAGGTGAAGTTAACGGCGCGGCTATCGATAGAGCCTTGGGGTTTCGACTGAACGCGTCAGTAATGCCAAGCTGCAGCTAGATTTAAATGCTCGCTTATCTGTACTCCACATATGACGCGAGTGTAGCGGGGCAAAAATAAGGATTGTAGATGCTTGAAATAGGATAAGAACAACTACAGTACTCGTGCCGCCTAAAAGTCTATACAGAAACCGTCCGTCATTGGGACTAGTAGAGTTCCAATAAATGGCAATAATATGATAGGTTACTACTATCTCTAAAACGTATATAGCTAGAAAATCATTTTAGTAGTGGTGTTACTAGAAAGTATTGGAATTATTATAATCAATAATGACTATTAATAATAGCAGGAAGTACAGTCTTTATATAGACTTTTAGGCGGCACAAGTAATATAGACCGTATTTTGGCGCTAAATTGATTGGATTAAATAAACTATCCGGCTTTCTAGCTATTTATTTCATTGAAAGAAATAAAGAAGAGAGAGAGAGAGAAAGAAAAAAAAAAGAAAAAAAAGAAAAAAAGAAAGACAGATTTGAATCTATGCTCCCGTACGGAGTTGAACCGTAGACCTCGGCATCTCGGCATCACGTGACTAACGCATGGTACTAGTGCCGCGCTCTACCAACTGAGCTACGAGAGCAGATAATTGTTATGAGGACACAAAATATAACTCTTATGTAACGTATGACCACCACTCAAAACGTAGAATGCCATGCTTCGGTTACAGGTCCCATAAACTTGCTTTTTGGACTTCGAACATCATTGTCACCCTACCTCTCCTTCATTTTTTAGCCTTCATACTTTTCCAATTCTTATCTAATTCCACTCCTCTCCATTGCCGCTCCCGATCTATCTCTTGTCATTACCAGGGAGACCTTGATCCCGAAATTGGGCTGACTAAAAAGTTACAAGGCAGGATTCGCACGTGATAGAGCCAGAGTTGGAAACAACTGTAACAATGAATTGGACCTGAGCTGAGCTTCCGGTGCGCCCAAGACCGGGACCAGCATGTGGCACATACCATTTGTGTCTAGGCTCAACCTGTAAGTCTTCTGTCCGTGAAATAAACCGGTGAATAAGCGCTGATAAGGGATAGGAGCGAGTATGTGGCACTTGTCGTCTCCTTCGTTCTGGTTGGGTTAGAAGCACTTATCCGGGTCCTCACTCTCGCTCTGCGTAGGATATCCCCCCATCCTCCCCCCAAGGCTTTCCCGAAAAGTCCCACCATTTTTAATGTTTTATAGCCACGAGTATCATAGCTCTCTGTTATCGCGCGTCGAAACGGCTGTTCCACTATTCCACATCTACGGCAGCGAGGAAGTTGGTGTCGAGCCAAAGCTGTATGTGCCCTAGAACCCCCTTTGTCATTATTGGACTGACATTATTTGTACAGCACGGTCGAGCGCCATCCGCGATGCTTCCGATTTTGTCGACCTATGCGCATTATCAGGTTACCTGGCAGAAGAGCATGTAGTACAGACTTCAGACGGATACTTGCTTGGGCTACACAGACTTGGCTGGAAACGAGGCGAGGAGGGTGTAAGGGTTAATTCATCAAAAGGTGGCATAAAAAAGCCCGTCGTATATTTACACCATGGCCTACTTATGAATAGCGAAGTATGGGTTTGCCTGACCGACGAAGACCGCTGTTTGCCATTCCACCTTGTGGAAAAGGGCTACGATGTTTGGGTGTGTGTGTCTGACTTGGCATATTCTTGAAGTTAGCTGACCATCTGTAGTTTGGAAACAACCGTGGGAACAAATATTCCAAGAAATCTATCCACCACCCACCGACAGCAACGGCATTTTGGGATTTCTCAATGGACGAATTTGCTTTTCATGACATCCCAGATAGTATCGACTATATCCTCTCTACAACCCACCAGCCGTCGCTCTCATACATTGGATTCTCGCAAGGCACGGCACAGGCATTTGCAACGCTGTCAATACACCCAAAGCTGAACGATAGAGTCAACGTCTTCATAGCGCTCGCACCCGCAATGTCCCCAGCAGGATTAAGAAACGGCGTCGTCGACTCGCTCATGAAAGCCTCCCCGGAGGTGCTGTTCCTCCTTTTTGGCCGTCGCTCCATCCTGAGCTCAACAACAATGTGGCAGTCGATCATGTACCCTCCAATATTCGTGCGTGCAATCGACACCTCGCTCGCCTTTCTATTTGGATGGTACGGCAAAAACATCTCCATGGCTCAGAAGCTCGCCGCCTATCCCCATCTCTACTCCTTCACTAGCACCAAGAGCGTGGTTCACTGGTTCCAAATCATCCGCACCGCCTCCTTCCAGCTCTACGATGACGACGTCCAACCTCCACTCCGCCTCGGTAGCGTCAGCAAATATACCAAGGTCGCTCGCTTCCCAACCCGCAACATCAAGACGCCCGTTGTCCTTGTCTACGGCGGCTCCGACTCCTTAGTTGACATAAACGTCATGCTGAAGCAGCTCCCTGCGCACACCGTAGCCACCGAAATACCACACTTTGAGCACCTTGACCTTCTGTGGGCCCGCGACGTTGACACTCTCGTCTTCCCTCACGTCATAGACGCCCTCGAAAGCTTCTCGGACTCTGGGCATACTGAGGAGCACTTCGCCAAGTACCGTGCCGCGCGCCGTGCCTCCCTTGGGCCAGGAGCGCGGCGCCCTCATAACCCAGCAGAGTCGACCTCCAAGTCTCTGGGCAGCAGCTATGCTGATGTATCAGCTGTCCCTCCCGACATTGATGATGTGGATCTTGCCTCGGATGGCCCGCAAAAGGTTACTAACGGCGCAATGTCTTCTCTTGCAAGCCGCAGGACGACAAGGGGCCGTTCGGGGAGCGAGCGGATTGAATACGACTCAACCTCGTCGTCCGAGATTGCACATGTGACGACTACCCGGGCTACGGAAGATGAGAGGTGAGATACGTCGCAAGTGCGTGGGGATGCATATGGGATCAACTCGGGCTGTTCGCTTGTATATTTGGATGAGATACATGTATATATGTGTATTTATATCTGTTGACTATTGTTCCCAATGGCAGGAGCGTGATCTGGAACGTGTTTTCTAGATTCCAAGACCAGAGATCACTTGACGATTAATGAATTATATGAATCAATGAGGACTATGCACGATAAGATGGCAACATTTTGGATCCACATGTGTCGTGTGTACTGGAGTTCTCCACTATAGTAACAGGAGAGACATGTCTCGCGGCTACAGTACCCAGTCTTAGTAGTCCCTTCGAGTCTCATCGTGGTGGTGTTGTCGGTCTCTCCGTCTCTGATCTGTGTCTAATCGTCATCGACGTCATCTGACTATGAATCCAACACAGTCAACGCCGTCAACAACCCATTAACCAGCGATCCAGTCCAAGTACCGACTTTAGTATCCTCAATAAGGCGTAGAGTATGACGGCTCTCCACCATCTTCTGCCTTTCCCCCAGGGGTCCCTCCTCTCAGATCTGACTGAACCCCCAAAAATGACCTGACAACGATCCCCGACGAGTCTCAGCGGCTCTATGGATGTATCTACGTACATACAAACAAGATAATACAAATATCCCTTCCATAATTTCTATGTATATAGTCTCTATATATGCACGCGTACTACATACCGCCTGACAGTTGCTAGAACTATGTATGCACTATAACCATGTAACCAACTTTCCCAAAAGCATCACATTTCCACTATAACCAACTACAACCAACTACCAAAACCAATAACCAACAACCCACCCGCCTCGCTCGGTCTCTTACTCGGTCTTCCTCACCCCTCATATATTTCCCCCCCAACATCCTTTCTCCCTCTCTCTCACTCTCTTTCTTACTTCTGTCTATACTCTACCTCGCACTATTATCCGCGCCCGACATAGTTACAGATGGCTTCCTATTCTTTTCCTCCTTGATGATTTACAGAGAGTACTCTAGTACACTTCACTTTCACCCTGCTGCGGGTCACAAAATCCACATTTCAAAACACTTCCCTAACCCAGAACCACTAAAATTCCCATTTCTACGACCAGCCCCACCAAAACCCGACACCCACAGACACCGACAACCCCACCAAACGGCGAGTCTTTTACAGGGCATATCCCTTGTCGCTGGTAATAGACCCTCCATACTCAATCTCGACGCTGTTGCCACGATTATGGCTGCGGCCGCCATCACACAAACTGGCGCCCGTTTCCCCGGCATCGCCGCTCTCTTCGAGAAATCTTCCATATCCTCGAGCGACTCGGTCGATGCAAGCCGTAAGAAGGACGCCGTCGCCAACATGTTCTTGTCCAATGCGGCCATTCGCAACCCACCTGGCGATCTGACCAAGGGTCCAGTGGAGAAGCATCTTGGTGGTAGTTCCAAGACACTGCGTCTTCAGGATTTCAAGTTGTTGAGGATCCTCGGGACTGGGACATTCGCGCGGGTTTGGCTGGTCAAACTCACACACCCAATGCAGGGAGCCGAGGATCGGGTGTTCGCACTGAAGGTGCTACGGAAAACTGAGGGTGAGCAGCGCTTCCTTTGCGGGGTCTCACATCAGACAACGCTGACATTGTGCAACAGTAATCAAGCTCAAGCAAGTCGATCACGTCAACCACGAACGGGCCATCCTGGCTGATGTTGCCGGCCACCCCTTTATAACTACGTTAATTACCACTTTTACAGACTCAGAATGTCTGTATATGCTTGTAAGCTGGTGTCCCTCAGACCACATTAATACCCACATATCGCTGACTCTCCTCCTTCCCAGCTGGATTACTGCCCCGGCGGCGAAATCTTCACCTACCTGCGGCGCCAGCGCCGCTTTCCCGAACATGTCTCGCGCTTCTATCTCGCTGAGATCGTCCTGATACTCGAATTCCTGCACGAGCGCGAGGGCGTCGCCTACCGCGACCTCAAACCTGAGAATATCCTCCTCGACGCTGCAGGGCACGTCAAGCTCGTCGATTTCGGCTTCGCGAAGCGCGTGCGTGATAGTACGCCCTCCTTTCCTTATCGTCCTATTCTCTCTTCTTCGAAACGGGTCATGCGGCGGTTGACCCGAAGCATGGTGGACGCAGACACTTACTATGGTGGTGGGTTGGCGCAGTCGGCGCTTGAATGGCTATATAGTCGTAGTGTTGCCGCCAACAGCTGCTAACTTGTAGAAATAGGGGAAACATACACGCTCTGCGGAACTCCCGAGTACCTTGCTCCGGAAGTTATACAATCCCAGGGCCACTCGACCGCCGTTGACTGGTGGGCCCTCGGCATCCTGATGTACGAGTTCATCACTGGGTATCCACCATTTTGGCACCAAAACCCGATGGAGATATACAAACAGTGCGTATCCCTTTACCTTCCTTCGCTCAATGACAACGCTAATTATTTCTAGGATAATTCACAAACCCATCACCTTTCCCCCTCACGACCCTCCCATCTCGAGTGACGCACAGGATCTCATCCTGGCGCTATGCACAGTCGACCGCTCGCACCGCCTGGGTAACCTCTCCGGCGGCGCTGCGGACGTAAAGTCCCACCCCTTTTTTGCCTCCGTGAACTGGAGCGACGTGTACGCGCGCCACCACAACGGACCTATCATCCCCAAGTTGAGTGGTGCGAGCGATGATAGCTGTTTCGAGCGGTACAGCGAGGATGAGGGGCAGGTGGACATTTATACTCAGGAGGCGCGGGAGAAGTGGGATAGTGCGTTTGAGGGATTCTAATGGAGAATGGGTGGGGGAAAGGTGTATAAACGATAAATGGAAGTTGCAAGGCGTTTTTTGGCGGGGATGGTGGGGTTATGCTTGGTGGAATTTGTATAGATATTACGGATGGGTGGTTGGGCATGGGTGGTTTTTGGTTCGACGGTGAATGCTGCATGGCAATGGGTTTGTATAATAGACACGGAAGATAGGAACGGCGAAGCCGGGAGCATCGTTTTCCTTGATTAATAGAATCTGAGTCGACGACTCTTGTCATGATTACGATCTCTATTTGTTACTCCGAAGATGTGACTGCTCCGACTTCATAGTAAGGGTTTATTGTACGCCTGATCTATAAATAATCGAAAGGTAATATTTATTCCGCCAAATTATAATGCTCATAAAACACTTCAATATTTGACAATGGGACTACCCACCTATCCGTAGTAATGCATCTTTTTATTCTATTATACAGGATAATACTGTATCCCACTTCTAATTCCTATCATGGCATACCCCTCTCGTTTGGGCTTGCCAATCTAAAAAATGCCCTCAACCTAACCGTCGAACAGTAATAATTTGTCCTCCAGCAATCCAAATAAACATGCAGGCCCCAATGGCCAGCCTCTTGTCTTCCCTAGCCACCGCTTCCCCCGACATTTTCTACAAAAACACATTACTATCCTCACTTCCCGCGACCCTCTTCCGACGACTGCTCAGAAAAAGATCCACCATGCGTCTACTCCCAACAACCTGCCCATCCAACCGTACGCCTCTGCCTCCTACTATTACACCTTCGTCCCCACCGAGCCCATCAACTCTCACCGGTGCGTAGTTCTCCATCCCCACTACTCCCCCCTCAACGGATGCGAATTTCTTCTCCGCACCTGCCTGCACGACTCCAGTTTCCGGGCTTGGCAACTGCACATTATCGTTCGATGAGCGTCTCGAATTCTTCTTCAGGAGCTTTCTCGGTGTCTGTAGGCTCCGGAGCGTCGCGCTGGGCTGCTCTCTCTGCATTCTTTGTCGTGCCCTGGCAGTTTCGCCCTGGGAATATTGGGCGTTTCCCGCCGAGGTTCCGATCACATTTGCAGCTGAATTACTGACCACACGCTCCTTTAGGACAGTACTCATGCTCACCATGCTACTTCTTGACGGTGCCTGTCTCAACGAATTATGTATCACCCTTTGGCTCGGGGTGGGTGTGGCATTCGGGACCGCTAGGGAGCTTGATAATAACTTACCCTCCAGGGCCGGTTTTGGCGAGATGTTGATATTCTCCTGCGATACTCCTACTGGTTGGCTCAGAGCTGGAATTGTCTCTGGCGCCACCAATGCCGCATCGTCTTCTGAGATTTGCGCCGTCTCTCGAACATGCCCTCCAAATATATTAGGTATCGTAGGCGTGACATGTGGGGCGAGGCAGATTGCAGACGTGGCAGCATCGACACTTTCCTTCGCTCTCTCGAGCTTGGAGACCTGTGTACCCATCCAGGCTTTCCAGTCCGTACTCCCACTGCTTGCAGTAACACGATGTGGTGATGCTGAAGGGTAGTAAGTAGTGCTCTCCGTCAAGACCGTAGAACCAAGTTTCCGCGGTGTTGAGTCTTCGCCAGCTTGAGGTAGCCCTGTCATTTCAGGTGGAGTTCGCCCGCTGGTACTTCTGGAATAAATGCTCTCCGTATAGGCACCGGCAATTTCGTCATCCATGTCACGCCTGTCGGACTTACTATCAGAAAGGCCTAGGGTGGGCCTCGCTGGCCGTAGACTGTCAGGCAAAAACAGACTTGAGTCAGCAGAGAACATTACTGTCTTGCTTAATGTGGAATTTAAGTCTGCCTCAGCCATTGCTCGCCTATAGGGGCTAGGCGTGCCTCCGATGCTGGTGAGTTCAGTGCCACCAAAAAACGTAGACCTGGTCTCTCTTGAGCCTCTGCCAACAGTGCCTCGGAGTTCGACAGCCATGACAGCTTCTTGGGGTGTTACTTTTGTCGGCAAATCTCCCATGATGGGCGGCGGGTATGCTCTGTAGTTTGATTTTCTGGTGATAACTGTGGAGGCGGAAGAGTTGCTGTGTCCACGTTTGTGCCCTACAGAATCACTATCGTTATAGCTTCTCGCAGTGTAGAAAACATCGTTGCTTTGATCCATGTTTTGATAGGGACCTGCTAACGCAAAGAGGCTGTCGGAGGAATTTTGTACCCTAATAATGGTAGACCTATATCCTTGGCTGCTCTGTTGACTCTGCGCTGATACACTTCCTGGAACACCGGGCCTGGGCAATCGAGATGCCCTAGACTTATCCTTCTGCTTCGTCAATTTAGCTTCTGGGCTATTTTCATCAAGTCGCCTCATTAAAGCCGAATATACACGAGCGCTATCAACCTGCCCAACAAATGGCGGGGGGTGTCCATGTGTGCTTCCAGGGGGATTGAAATCCGGGTATGCTGAATATTGATTTTGAAGGGATGGACGGTTGAATGACGAGGACGCCTTATGGGTGCCATTTTCGTTGATTACAGACAGCCTTTCTCGCTCTCTTTCCGCAGCTGCATAACGGCTGTTGGTCGTCGTGTCGGTGTTTGTCCAGCTCACAACTCTAGATCGACTACTTGTTTCGCTGGTTAAGCTCTGCATGCTGCCAGCTGCAGATCGTAGTTGACGGGAAGATGGGACCATACGAAGAGATGGCTGTCTGGTAGATACGCTTGAGAGTGTAGCGCGACCAGGAGGTGACTCTTCGTAAGCACTGCTCAGTGCGGTTGGTGGACCTATCTGTATCTCATAATCCGTGATATGGGACTTCCGAGCTTGAACTTCTTGACCGGGTATGGTGACACTACCATCGCCATTACTTCGTCGAAAAAGGCTCTTCAATTTATTTTTGAAACTCCTCGAAGCCTGTCGTGCTCTGCATTTCAGGGTGCCATCCCAGCTCCGATGGGAGGCCTGATTCTCGGACACAATGGGCATGCCATAACTGTTGGTGCTGCTATTGGTACGGAAGGATCTGCGGAGTGACTTTTCCTCTCTACTAGCCTTGCTAGAACGGAAGAGGAATGAGGGCTGTTCCCGAAGGCGTTGCTCCTCAACCTGGTGGAGGAACTTGTCTCTTGCAACCTGGACTGCTATATCGTATTCTGGATTTTGAGCAGACCTCGATCTGCTCCCTTGCAGAAAGCTCATGGACTTGGGTGCCCTCAAGGCTACGGTGTTCTTCGCTCTCGACAGACCATTGTTTCTCTGGCCTGGTGCGGAACTCTCCGGGGTACCATTGCTGAATAAAACCTCCTGAACCTTGGCAGGATGCAGCATCGATTTCGACCTTCGTATTTTCCTGTATGAAGATGGCGTCGTCACCACGTCGTCCTCGTGCGTGTAATACTCGTCGTATGCCGCCAGGGCTGTAGCGTAACTCTCAGGCCCAGCTTGCTTGGACAACGCCTTCTCCAATGACGGGGATCTACTCTGGGGCTGATATGCGGCAGGTGTGGGCGCATCACCTGTGGATGCTTGAGGTCGAAGCGATCCCATGCTCAATTTTTTCTTCACAGAGTTGTGCTGAATTGTTCTGGTGCCTAATGCAGGTTTCGGAGCAGCCAATGGCCCCGCAAACCGCACACTCTGCTGGTGCTTCAATTCCCCGCCATTTGAGCTCTTTTCTATGCGTGGATGTATGTTCTCCTCCCGTGGATTTGTAGTGTTGCACACAGCCACAGCACCGCTGAAACCCATGTCGCCGCTGCTTTTCTCCTGAGCACGCGTGAATGCGTATGTTGCAGCGGCGTAAGCTTGTTGTCGTGATGTCTCAGGATCGATATGCGGCTGGCTATGGATGGATGCTGCTGATTTCCGTCGTGTGATCCTATTCGACTGGCCACGCCGGAGCATCACGACCTCCAGTGGGAATGGCGCACCAAGGAAGACCGAAATGTGAAAGGAAATCAAACAGGAAATTACAATAGCACCCAGAGGGTAGCAAAAGAAAGGGCATACGAGAAGAAAGAAGAACAAAATGCAAGACGCAAATGTTGAAGAACTGCGAGAGACGAAGGGATGTAGGAAACGGATGACGAAAATTGGACCACGAGCCATGACTGCAACTTCCTCAAAATATTTTGAAACTATTTTGAACGGAAGGAGCCAACGCAAGGGTTACTTAATGTATTTGGCTTTGGGAACCCCCACATCAAACCTTCTTGGAGCCACGGGGCTATATTATATCGAAACCTGACGGCGTTGCATGACACTGTTATAATGTGTTGGAAGTAGTTAAACAAAATGTCACACAATGATTTATTGTCTATCGTGTGAACCATGTAAAACAACCCACCCTGGCAGCCAATGACGATGCAACAATCTGGAGAGCCATAAAGGAAATAAAAGCACCATGCAAAACCTCAAATACCACCGATCCAGCTCCCATCCAAACCTAAGACCTTAAAACGCGAGAGATAAAACAAGCCTATCCTAGACATATCACATTTATATGTACTCGGATTCATAATCTCAGTCGAGACTATTCATCTATGCAGATGACTCCTCAAAGAACTCCTTGAGCTCCTCCTCGACTAAGTCGTGGATTTTGCTCGAGAACTTCTCGATCTCGGAGGCAAGGTTCTTTGATCCCTTGACGATCTTGCCAGAGGCAACGTTGAATTCTGCCTCAATGGCGGCTTCCATCTCGGAGATGGTCGATGGCATCTTGGAATTTCCAGACGAGCGGGGCTTGGCCTTGTAGCCGCCGCCCTCGACGATTTCAGTGTAGTTGGATGAACCACCGCCGTTCCAGGCAAGGAGGTTCGTGGTTGAAGACGGAACTTCATCCAGGGCTCCAACAGTTGCAATGCTGAGGAGGTTATCCTTCAACTGCTTTGGTGTAATCTCTGCAACGGCGTAGGCAGAGTCGGCAGCCGGTTGGAGCGAGAGGTAATATGCCAAAAGACCGGCAATATGTGGAGAAGCCATAGAGGTACCAGAGATGGTGTTGACAGCATACTTGCTGCCAATCCAGGTCGACAGAACGTTGAGGCCAGGAGCAAAGATGTCGTTGCACTTTCCGTAGTTGGAGAAGTATGCGCGAGTATCGGTAAGTGTGGAGGCACCGACAGTAACGGCAAGGTTAGCAGCGGCGGGAGAGTAGTTGCAGGAGTCGGCGTTGTCGTTGCCGGCCGCGACAGCAAAGTGGATGCCTGCCTTGACGGCGCCGTTCACAGCAGCATCAAGAGCCGAATGCTTGCCACCACCAAGAGACATGTTGGCAGTAGAACCCTTGAAGCCCTTCCTCTTTCCAGCCTTAGCCTCCTTGACGTTCTTAATGTGGCTCTCCGCGGCGAACTCGACACCCTTGATGACATCTGACATAGAGCCCGATCCGTTAGAGCCGAGAACCTTAACACCGTAGACATGGGCCTTCTTGGCGACACCGTACTTCTTACCGGCAATGGTGCCAGAGCAGTGAGTACCGTGTCCATTGCCATCGACGTCCTCGTCATTTAGTGGAATGGTCTTTCCCCAGAAAGCACGGCCCTCAAAGTCGACGTGGTCGATGAAAGTTCCAGTGTCAATAACGTAAACGTCGACACCCTCGCCGCCCTCGGCAGAATAGAAGTACTTGTTGAAGTTGGAGAAGCTCAGGCTGTCCCTGTGGGAGATACGAGCAAGACCCCATGGGGCATTGCTCTCCGTCTCCCCGTGGCTCTTGTCTTCAACCAATGCGTGTACAATAGCATCTTTCTCAACGTACTCAACCTATACAGAAGTGTTAGTGAAAGCCCCAAAGCGATGTGATGTGAGCTGCCGAGACTATGCCGATGTACCCCGCACCAAGGTAGTGGGTCACGTTGCCACGTAACCCGGGTGCCTTCTTGGCCTGAAGAGAGCAAGGTTTGAATCATCAGATCCTACAGAACCGGCTTCATTCTTATCCATCCCGAAAGATGGAAGTATGATAAGGGACAACAATGATGGATGGAGGGGAGTATGATGTGCGAGGTTTGACTGTTACTTACATCTGGATGCCTTCGGACCTTCTCGATGATTGACTCATCGAAGTGACCGGAATAGCCCAAGAAGCCACCGGCAATATTGTATGTGTGTTTGATGCCCTCGAAGATATCGGTGGTGATGGGGAGCTGCGAGCGCTTTCGCAGCTCGGCACGGTCAACCTCGGCGGCAACATGTGCATCCTTGACCCAGAGCTGGTGGTTTACGGCAGTGTCCTCGTCAACGTGGTCCTTGAAGACCACGATGTACGAGTCGGGGACAGCCTCAGCGTTTACTGATGATAGAATCGGAGCAGCATCGCTGTGGATGGTCTCTGTGTTGATGGTTGGGGCTGATGATGCCAGAGCGGCGAGAGAGATGGCGATAACGGCGGAACGCATGATGACGAGTCGTGCCTTTGTATCGTCCGTGTGAGGTGTGTCGTGTGTCTACCAGAGACAAGAGACAGGATATATCAATGAGACGAGAAGGCCAAATGGAAGATGGAAAGAGGATTGAGAGTTTGGATGCTTCCTTTTTGAAGAGGAGGCAGGAGTGATTTGTTTATAAAGGATGAAGAAGGGAGGAGGAGGATGGGTGATGATGAATGGAGATGGGGGGATGGGGGGATGGAGGCGAGCGAGCCAGGTACTCAATCTGACTACTCATGACAAGGAAAGGTTGGGGAAGGCGAAGCTCGGCCGGTGGGTACGAAACTATACTAAGCCTATTACAGCGAATGGTCGGGGATGGGGACAGGCAGAGACAGACAGACTTAAACCCGATTTGTTACGAAGCGAGGATAGGGAGGATGGAGAGGATAAGCTAAACTAAAGAAAGTTTAGTGCAGGCTCTTATCGGTGGAGGTGAGTGGTGGTGAGCGCCTCGTGATACGGTACTCCCGTGACTCCTGTGATACGTTTCTGTGTATGTATTTTGTATGGGCGGCTCAGAGCCGAACAGGGCAGTACAGAATTTGGGGTGAGTACCTCATTGTTGCCTCGACTCATGGGTCACAAACAGTCCACAGATGGTTCACAGATGGTCCAGATGGCCCACAGATGGCTCACGGGCGGCTCACAACTCTCAGGAACGAGGGGTCGATGCTATTCAGCATGTGTGCCTACCTCTCTACTCTGTTGTTCGTAGTACTGTACTGTACTGTACAGACATTAAGATACGATGGTATCATAGTATCATAGTGCCATAGTACCAACGTGCGTGATACTGCTGCGTGCATCGCATGTACTGCAATGTATGTCATATATGAATATGTACTATATGTATACTGTTATGTGTAGTAGAATAGAAAAAGCACGCACATAGACATGTCTCAGCACGTATGAAGCTGAGGGTTGTTGTACTCCGTAGCTTACAGTTACAGTAGTTACCAGTATACTGCAAGGTACCCTCTTATCCTCTTACCCTCTTACCTCTCTCACACAATATAGCTTAGCAATGACATCATCCACCAGCCATGGTTGCCTCTGCTTACTCCGCCCGGCACAACCCAACGCAACAGGAGCTACAGCAGGGGTACATACTCCATCGCTCTAGCCCCAGCCACCCGAAGTGTCCCTTGCTGGTTCCTCCGGCTTCGGGTTATCAAGTCCATTCACAATTCATTATCTGTGGTTGGGATTGTGTGCTTATCAGCTGCCAGAGTTTGATACCTGATACCTGATACCCTTCCGCCCATACACTGGATACACACACTATACATGGAGTACTATCTGTAGATATTGGAGAGTGATGTCGCCGGTTTTACTATTGTATGTTATGTGCTGTACTGTGCTGAATAGTTGCACGTGCACACGTGGTTTCAATCAACTCGTACAAACACAACTATTCTACTGTGATGCAAGCTCGTCAATCTTTAGATACCTTGATACCCGCTGTCGCAATACAAGTACGAAATGAAGGTAGGAGCCATATCATCCATAGTCCCTATCTACCTCCCCTACCTCCCGCGATCATCCGTCACCCGCCCTATCGTGGATATGGCGGGCGGAGACGCCGGACACGAGGCTGTAACAACCATTGGCCCTGTGCCGCGCGTCTATTACTCACCTCACGATGCTCAGCCTCGCCGCCGCCTTCCACAAGGATAACGGCATGACGAAGTAAGCTGCGGCGCGGTCCCTGAACAGAGCACAATCTGTATCATCTCTCGTAATTGCATATTTTGTACTGTACGAGAGTGCAGCCGCCCTCATAGCCACAAAAGGGCCTCCAGTTGCCAATTCCTCACTATATCTGTCACCTAATGCACCCAAATTAGGTAACAGGAGGCGCGAACCGACCAGCCTGATCTGCATAGTTTGCAGCAGCAACAGACAATGCTCCGAGGGAAATCGTCACTTATTTGAGCAGAGGAGTCAGGATGTCGTCTCGGACCGGCCGCTACCGCTCTTTGACTGCCAGTTCGACTTCAGCGCCCCCACCACTTACTGAGTTCACCGCAACCCTCCAAGAACTCCTTCTGATACTCAAAGAGAGTCTTCGGAATCCGACCCAGCCCCGAAAAAATGATATCACAGCAATATATACAACTATACAGTCCATACGACAGTGTCTCGACAAGTCCCCAAAGTCTGATCGCCCTAGAGATGTCTTTAGACACAACGACGGCTTCCAGACAATCCTAAACACTATCCGCTTTGTCTCGGGCTATTACCACCCGGCCATACGAAGCCACGAGGAAAAAGAGAAATTATTCCATCTCCTTGCAACTACTCTCGCCTTGCTATCGGATGCATTTCGAGGCCACCATGGGAATCGAAGATACTTCAAGAAACGAGTCGAAGGGGGCGGCTGGGCCGCTCTTGAGCAGGCAATTGCGAGCATTGGCTTTGGTGGAAGTGACTTTGACACCTGGAGTGAAAACAAGTTATTTGGCATATTGTTGGCCTTTGCAGTCGACAATGAGAAGCTGTACTCACTATGCCAAGACATCCAAGGCAGCTCCTTTGGAAAGGACAGTTCGCCATCCAAGAGAGACCCAGATGAGGCAACGAACACGCCGCAGAAGGAGGGCCCCGTTGCCCAGGAACTATTTAGTCAACCGGCGACCTCCAGCAGCGATGACGGCGCAGATGAAATTGCACAGATGATTGAGAGGGACATAAGTGACAAGCTCAAGGACATTGATGGCCTCTGGAATCCAGATATCGCCCCAACTATAATCGGATTTTGGAAGGCGCTGCCTAGAAACCGGCCCCTGTCGCTAGCTCCAACATCCATTGTGATAATATTTGCCTTGTCAAAGATATCCGCCGCTTCGCAGGCCAACCTGTTAGGGCTACATTCAACAGGAATTCTCTCTTCCATCCTTCCGTTAGCATTTGATGACGGTACTGGCCTTTCCTCGCCCGAACAGAAAGCCGTCGAAAATCTTTGTGGATCATTGATGTCCCTCGGCTTGACTTCACTTGAAGATGCTCGCTACTTACTTCGTAATCGATCGCCGAGAGCTGCGGAATTTCTGCTCAGAATGACAAAGGTGACGCAAAATCCACCGCATATCCAATTCGACCTGTCTCTCAATGGTTACTCTTCAATAGAGCTCCCGACTCTCGGTCGCCCATTTCCCCCTCTTTCTTCCACTGCAGGCTACACCTTCGCAGCCTGGGTATATATAGATCGGTTTGACCCAGACGCACATACCACCATATTTGGAGCGTTTGATAAGAGCCAAACATGTTTTGTTCTTGCATATCTCGAAAAGGATACCCATAATTTCATTCTTCAAACCTCAGTCACTTCATCTAGACCAAGTGTCCGGTTCAAGAGTACAGTCTTTAAGGAAAACAAATGGTACTATATTGTGGTCGTTCACCGGCGTCCGCGAGCAATAACCTCAAGCAAGGCAGCGTTATATGTTGATGGCGAGTTTGTGGAGCAGGTAAAGTGTCAATATCCATGTCTTCCGCCACAATCGAACTCCAGCACCGAGAGCTTTGCGTCATTTTCTTCTTCTAGCTCCAAATTAAACCCGGTGCATGCTTTTGTTGGCACCCCTCAGGACCTTTCAAGCAAGCTTGGACATGGCATGGTATTTTCAAAGTGGTCATTGGCATCGGCGCATCTTTTTGAAGAAGCCCTTAGCGACGAGATTATTGCTGTCCACCACAGGCTTGGACCTCGCTACAATGGAAATTTCCAAGACTGTCTTGGGTCCTTTCAGACATATGAAGCATCAGCTGCTCTGAGCATGCGAAATGACATCATGCATCCAGGGAAGGATGAGAAGTCAGAGATTGTGACTGCAATCAGAGATAAAGCGAGCAATCTGATCCCCGAAGCACGGATTGTATTCAGCATTCTACCAATAGCTATATTGGGAGATGATATCCAAGGTGAACTTGATATGCCACAGTTAGTTGGTGGTCTAAGCGCAAGTGCGTCGACAAACCTATATCGCCTCGCACACAACACCGGCACGTCGGTTGCCATCAATGCTGCCATCCCTTTCTATAACGACGCACTAGTTTCTCCAAACGGCGTGGCTTTATTACAGGGTGGCCCTGTCGTCATTGTACCGCAGGCTCTCGACGATGCCATGTGGCGCCTTGGAGGGTGCATCGCGATTGGAATGAAGCTTGTCGAAGATGCTGCTTCTAGAGAAGAATTAGTACGGGCAGTTGAAATATTTTTTGAGAGTGTCAAGGGCAGCTGGCGGAATAGCGAGGCAATGGAGCGTGAAAACGGCTACGCTGTCCTTGCTGCTTTACTAAGAAACAAGTTAGGTTCCACATCTTCCATGAGCACTGGAAGTAGCCAGATTGGCGAAGCTCTCCCGACAAACCCCGGAGAGCGGGACAAAGTAAGCTTTGAGTTACTTAGTGTCGTCTTGGGATTCGTTGGCTTCAACCATAGAGCCCCAGAGGAATCCATGATAAACAATCCCATGGCATATCGCACCTTGGTGGTCGACTTTGACATGTGGCGAAAAAGTGCCCCTATCACCCAGAATCTCTATTATAAACAATTCATCACATTTGCAGTAATGAGCAAACATCATCATTATAATTCCAAGAGATTAGCACGCATGCGTAAGTGGAACTTTATACAGCTGAGTTGAGCGTATCAACTAACCAAGATTCTAGGAATTGTAAGACGATTTCTTGACGCCTTGAAAGCCGAGACCTTCTCTACAGACATCTTCCCTAGATTTGTGGAGGCATTCAAAGTTCTCGTATTGGGCAGTCTGAACCCCGAAGTTCATCGATCACTCGCCTTGTTTGTGACTTATTCTTTCCATAAGCCAGGTACTTCGGCATCGCGGACACCTAAGCCCAAATTTGGGACCGTCAATAATCAAAGGCCTGGTACCTCAGCCCCAAAGCGCCTGCCAATAAATACAATGTTTGATAGCAATGCCGGTGCACCGTCTCCCATCATGTCCAAACGGGAACTGGGGACAGGCGTTCTGCAAATGTATACAGAATTGCTGTGTGAGAAAGAGAGCACTATAAACCTGAAAAGGTTTGCTAAAACTGTCACGAATAAGGTAAGCTCTCTTGATGAGTCTAACATGCTCTTCCTAATAAAAATAGTGGTTATTGCATCTTTTGGCTGAAGACGATGCTGAAGTTGTCGTTCTTGGAACCAAGATCCTGGCTCGTCTTCTCGTTGTCCATGGTTCTGCTTATGTGAAGAAGTTTACAGAGTCAAGTGGTGGCTTCAGTGTCATGCGATATCGACTAAAGCGGTGGTGGGATATACCTACCCTTTATCCCATCGTCTTCAGCATTCTCTTTAACTACGACGTAGCTGAGATTGATTTTGAAAGGTCGTTTGATCTATTCAGTCTTTCCGAACTATTTGGGCGCAAGTCCTTGGTATACCCTGAAGTTCTTCCCATTATTGTGTCATTGATACAACAAGGCCTTAATACTTTGGTTCATAACCAAGATGATCCTAATTCGCCTCACCCCGATAAGAACAATGATAGGCCTGATGCAGGCCAGTTAAAAGTACCAACCGCAGGCTCACGACGGAGATCAATGTCCCTGACAAAAGAATTAGAAGCGCGACGTAAGTTTATATTACATTCCATCGCTCTAACGGCCCCGCTAATTCGTACTTTTAGAACTCGCAACATCTTCCACAGATAAGCTTGGTGGCCAGGCAACTGTGCTTCATGCAGTTATCCGGTTTTTATCGTACCTCCACGAACAGTCTCAGAATTTCCGTGATTTTGCTATCGCTTCTGAGTATGTGCGGCTCCTTTTTGCTGTTCTCTTCCCAGCGGTAGTCAATGCAGACGCTGTGAGCCCAGAAACAGAGCTGAATTCGCGGGATTCTACCCTTACATTTGATGGTGAAGATGTTATTATCCGCCCTGTGCAACAAGGATCATGGGCGCCTTCCCCGGTTGTTCGTACGACTACTGTCGAAACACACCTTGGGCAAGATATACACGGGACTAGCTCCAAAGCAAAACCACTTCGACGTGGCTCATCTTTTATACTCCTAACAGCGAACCGCCCTGCACTGCCACCATCCCCAGCAAAGTTAACGGGAATAGGTAAACCGCAGAATGTCATTGTATCTCAAAAGATTGGAAGCGCCGTTGTCGAGGAGCTGCTGGAACTCACTATCAACGTGTTTCTTGATCAGATTCTTGAGCGTAAAGAATTCCCAGGCTTTGGCCTATTTCTCAAAGTGCCACCCGGATTCCAGGAGCACCAGGCGTATTTCGAATCGTACATATTGCGGAATACGATATCGCACGTCTATAATACGATACAGTTGCAACCCAAGTTATTAATACAACCAAAAATTATAACAAACATGGCCCGTTTCACAACCCATATAACAGAGTCAATTTTTGAAGGATGGTTCCTTGGAGGAGCAGAGCCATTTCTGGATTTTGCTGGGTACCTTCTTGACTATTTTCAACAACGAGAAACGTCAAAGATTAAAAGTGTTCGGCTTTGTAATCAAGCGATCCAAACTATTCGTAGCACGTTCCTACGGGTTGTACTTTTGCGTTTGTCCGAAATCGACGCTGTGGGCGTTACCGAAGAGGAAGCTGCCCTGTTTATGAACAAGTTGCTTTACTGGCAGACGATTTTTCTATCTGCCGAGGCTAGCGAAGGAGAATTTTTGAAGCTCATGTGTTATCAGCTGTACATGAAGCTGGTTGACCCGCGCCAGAAAGTATGTTCGGCTGCGGCAGACCTATGGCGTATCTTACTTGTTCAAAAACCGGACGACACATCAGCGATCTTGATGATGTCTATGGACAAACAAAGGTTGATATCAGGCTTCAAGAGGTTGATGGAGCTCGATAATGAATCGTTTGTCGAGTGGGTTAGTGATCATCGAGATGAACTCGACAAGCCGTTCTTTGGCGCACTGTCCCGAACCTGGGAAGATTTTGTAAATGCTGAAAATGGGAAAACGGAAGAGGCACTAAAGACACGCCTGGCTAAGCGCAAGGATAGGTTGAGGCAATGGCAGGCAGAGGATAGGAATGACGCGGATGTTATGCTACGCCATGACCTTACCTCCAACATGTGGGGGAAGAATATCTACGCCGCTGAACACCTGAAACACCAGAGGACAATGCAAGATCAACAAGAAAACCTCACGTTCTTGATCAATTCATTTATAAAGATGGGTCGCGATTTGCATAGGACGTGTGGCGTTTTCGACAATGGTGTGCCGTGCAAGTGGAGGCTGGATCAGACTGAGGGTCGTAATAGGATGAGGCTACGTCTAATTCCTGATCGACCCAGCTCCGAGGAGTATCAACCTAAAAGGAGAAACAACGTGCCACAACCAGCCATCAAACTCAATACTCAGCTTGCGCCAGCATCAGCTACTGCAGACGTCACCGCAACACCAGTATCGACTGCCACCCCTGAACTGGATGGGTCCAAGGATTCCTCAAGCGGTGTTTCAGCTATTGACTCTGGCAAGCAAGAACCAGAAGATGCAGCGAGTGTAGCTGGAGAAGAAGACTTTGAACTTATAGATGATCCGAATGATAATGACGACAACTTCGAAGATAAGCAGAGAAAGGTTATGAGGAGTCTCGAACGTGGGGACCAGGTCCAGTACGTCTTCAATATATCTCGGATTATTGGACTTGAAGCCTGCGAAGGACTTTTAATACTTGGAAAAGACTCGCTCTATCTTATCGACGATTTTTTCCAACGATCCGATGGGGAGATTGTCGATGTATGGAATGCGCCTGCTGACGAAAGAGACCCATACGTTCAGATGATTTCGGGGAAGGAAATTAAAGAGAAACCATCGCAAACCACAGGCGAGCAAGAAAGCCGCAGCTGGAAATGGAGCGAAGTACTGAGCGTTTCGAAGCGCAGGTTTCTGTTCCGCGATGTTGCCGTGGAGGTTTTTTTCACTGACGGGAGAAGTTACCTTCTAACGGCATTGAATCCGGTGCTTCGAAACGATCTCTATTCAACTATGACAAGCAAGGCACCGCACCCTAGCGATAAATCGTCGCCTGCTGATGGAGAAGATGCGTGGCGAATGGAGGCATTGAAGGCCCCCGACGAGGCACCCACAACACTTAGTTCCCGACTCGCTGGCCTAATGAACTCATCTCCCTGGAATCCAACAATGCGCAGGTGGGCCAAAGGAGAGATCTCTAACTTTCACTACTTGATGTTAGTAAACACTATGGCGGGACGCACATTCAATGATTTAACCCAGTATCCGGTGTTTCCATGGGTTATAGCAGATTATACCAGTGAAGAGCTTGACCTGGATAATCCAGCAACATTCCGCGACCTTTCGAAACCCATGGGATGCCAGAATCCCAGCAGGGCAGGTGATTTTGTGGAAAGATATAAAACCTTCGCAGAAATGGGCGAGCAGAATCCGTTTCACTATGGGACGCATTATACTTCTGCTATGATTGTGGCTTCTTACTTAATCAGATTGCAGCCGTTTGTCCAATCTTATCTCTTGATCCAAGGAGGTAATTTCGACCACCCTGATCGCATGTTTTATTCAATAGAAAAGGCATGGAAATCAGCATCGCAGGACAATATGACAGATGTCAGGGAGCTAACACCGGAGTTTTTCTGTCTCCCCGAGTTCCTTGTCAATAGTAACGGCTTCAACTTTGGATTACGGCAGGGTTCTGGCGGTTCTATCGACAATGTCGAATTGCCTCCTTGGGCCAAAGGCGACCCCAAAATCTTCATCGCAAAGAACAGAGAAGCACTCGAGAGTCCCCATGCCAGTGCCCATCTTCATGAGTGGATCGACCTTGTCTTCGGCTGTAAGCAAAACGGCGAGGCAGCAATTGAGAACGTAAATGTATTCCACCACTTGTCGTACCGCGGTGCTACGGATTTGGACGCGATACAAGACCGCCACGAGAAGTTACAAACCATCAGCATAATCCACAACTTTGGTCAAACACCTCACCAAGTCTTCACAAAGCCACATCAATCTCGCGACGATTGGAAAAACAACCCACGTCGTCTTGATACAACCGCAGGTTCACTCACACGTCTTCCATTTCCACTATTTGAGCATTCGGACAAAATTACCTCTTTAACTTACGCGCCTAAGCTTGATCGATTGCTCTGTGGCTCAGCATTCCGCTTGAATATGCCATCACTATTTGATAAATACATGGAGTGGGGCTTCGCAGACAACAGCGTGCGATTCTACGCCGCAGATTCAAAAAAGCTACTCGGATTGTTTGAAAACCTGCATCAAGGCCAGCTCTCAGCAGCGATGTTTGTAGACTCCAAAACTCTGGTGACAGCAGGGGTCGACTGTGTGCTTTCTGTGTGGAGGGCGACTGTCTCGCCAAATGCCAAGTCTGTGGACTTGGCCCCGATGACTAGCCTCTTTGGGCATACGCAACCCGTTGCCACACTTGCAGTGAGCAAGAGCTTCAGCACGATCCTGTCAGCGTCAACAGATGGCGTTGTGCTATTATGGGACCTCAATCGCCTCGAGTTCGTGCTCAAACTTGCCTCAGGTCGCCCTGTACAATGTGCCCAGATAAACTCCGTCACCGGTGATATCCTGCTCTGCCGGGGCCAACGAGCCGCGCTCTACACGCTCAACGGTGATTTAATGGTTGACCAGAATATTTGCATGGATCCGGATGACTACGTACATTCATGCGCATTCTACGAGGGCGCAGGGAATGAGTGGCTTGTGAACACGTTGGTGTTTACTGGGCATCGACGGGGTGTGGTAAATTGCTGGCGCAAGTGTGTTGGTACCAATGGAAAGTGGAATCTAGAGCTGGTTAAAAGGCTAGATCATGTCGACCAAAGAAAGGGAGGAGAGAGGACACCAGGCACCATCACTGCTCTAACGCCTATGCCCACCGGATTATATACCGGGGATGAAGATGGCAAGGCCGTAAGTTTTACGTCACCGCTCAGATAGTTTCAGGACAAATACTAATTGAACCGCAGTACGAATGGACCTGTGTGCAAAGGACGATTGGGAACGTTCGATCATGAAGTCATGGATCACGTACATTGCGGCTCTACTAGTCGCTAGATGGCGTCGGCGCGCATCGAGGGGAACGGCCGTTAGAGCTAGCCGTTATAGCTAGCCGTATGTATGGAATGTATGGTATATATATCTCTAGTGGCTGTAAAACTATAAAAATAAGGTATTATACTATTTTATAGTGGTGACATGATGTCAAGTAAGCTGTCGGTAAATATCAGTTTATGTCAGTTTCTGTCACCTACTAGGAGCTACTGGGGGCTATTGGGAACTATTTCGAACTACTGTCACAGTAGCTCCCAGTAGCTCACGAGTAGCTCACAATAGTTACGGTAGCTCACAGAATCCGCGGTTATCACAATAGCTCGCACCGGTCAAAGTAGACAAAATAGCTCACAGTAGTCACAATAACACAATAACTAACAGCCAGCTAACAGCACCTAATACTAACCATTAGTCCAGCTTGAAGAGCGTGGGATGATTTAAATATGAAGAATATCACCACCCCGAACTCAGCTCAAGGTCGAACGAACCTCATGCACCACGCACCATGAGTTCGCTGCCGATACACAATTACATCTCTGGGGACCACCTGGATGAGCCTCAAGGGCTGATAGGTGACACGTCCATTTATTTTGATGAAGAGGAGCCTCTCTTTCCTGCTCCTCTCAGTGGGGAAGGTATCCTCCAGTTCAATGAGTCAACCTGGCAAAACGCGGGTGAGATGACAGGAAACGGCTCCCCTGCGCAACCATGGCAAGATTCAGCGCAGATGGCCCGTAACGACTCCTCCGGCACAAACAAAAGCCATCAGTCGAACGAGCAGTTCAATTTCTCCGCTGCCCCGCCGGCGCCAGCGTCGGCGCAGACGACGACCCTTCGCAGTGTCGAGATGCCAGTGCAAAACTCATCGTCGCCGTCCCCAGCTGGCAGCTTGCTCGACAGCAACTCTCCTCGGGATATGCGTCCAAGAAAGCGCAAGTCCTCGCCACTCACGGATGAGGACGATGAGGAAGACGAGACTCCAGAGTCTCCACCGCGTCCACCATTGAAGAAAACCGCTCACAACATGATTGAGAAACGCTATCGGACAAACCTGAACGACAAAATTGCAGCGTTAAAACAGAGTGTCCCAAGTCTCCGAGCTACCGAGAAATCACTGAGTGGGAAAGGGGGCAACAAAAAGTTGGCGGACATGATCGAGGACTTGGATGGATTGATCCCGCCAAACAAGTTGAACAAGGTATGCCCCTTTCATCTTGTAAACTTCATTGACTTAACACATGCAGGCTACAATTCTTTCCAAGGCCACCGAGTATATTGCCCATCTTGAGCGCCGCAATCAGTCACTCAACACTGAGAAGAAAGCACTCCTCGACCGCATCAATACGTTTGAAGGTCTCATTTTGTCGAGGAAGCATCATAACCAGCAGATGTACCATCATGACCAGCACCAGCTTCTTTTACAGCACCAAATGATGGAGCACAACAATGTCGATCGCCGCTCCAACATGAATTAAGCGGGGAAAGGGGAGTAATGGTACTGTTTTGCTTTGTCAATTACGAGTTGGGAGAGATGGGTTACCACCTCGCAGTGGTGACCCCGCAGCGGTGAGCCATCTCTCCTTGCAGTGATGAAAAGGAGTAATGGTGCAGTTTTTATTTGTTTTTTCAGTTACGAGTTAGAGAAGTTACATTGCCACCGGCCAGTAAGGGAAAAAGTCTATTTTTATAGCCTTGCCCATAGCAATTACGTTTTGCAATAATGTTTCTCAAGTGACCCAAATTAATCTGTCTATACTTGCTATTAGGAAATCTAGCTAAAAGCGTACATTCTATCCCCTTAATTACCTTTACCCACGGGAACATTTCTCTTGGCCAGAGCTTCTTCTCTCCAAGCCCACATGGCTGTTATGGCAGCTCCTGGGCCAGCGAGAAGTGTTAAACCAGTCATTGTCCCAACAATCTTCGCCCACCCGGCATTCACTTTTTTCGCCTTTTTCAGGTCACGGAAGCTTAGCAGCGTCCAGACTGTGCCGGCACTAAAAGCACAGATCTGATCGTATCTGAAGGTTTTCGCAAGTCTCTGGAGCAGCGGCGCAGCTGCACCTGGATTCCTGATCCCCTCAAAGAACACTTCCGTCGCTGACACGGGGGACCTAAAGCGGACGTACAAGAACGCACAGGCCGCAGCCACTCCAGCGAATCGGTAAACCTGGCGGAGATACGGCATATCTGCCTCAGGGTTGTCGATGCGATTCTTATGGGTAGTGTCCTCGACAAATAGTCCAAAGACGCGTTGGAGGATGGCGCCGTAAACGGGGAAAGGCTGCCAGAACAAGCCGTTAACCCATTGGCGGGTGGCGAGAGTTGGGGCAGCGAACATGGCGACGGTGGGGGCGATGTAAGACAGGAGGATGGTGGGAATGATGGTTTTGACGGCACCGATTTGGGTGAGTCTGTTGTCCGCTGCATGATACTTCTCTAGCGGGGACTGGACGTAGTGCAGGAAGAAGTAGACTGGCGCAATGTAGCCAATACCTTTGAGTTGGAAAAAGATGCCAAAAATTGTCGGCCTATTCAGGGTTAGTTATGTGTCATTGTGGGAGATATTTGTACTTACAATAGGTGAGATGCTGTGAGAAAATTGCCACGTCTAGCACCCTCTATCATCCATATGGCTTGGATGGGGATAAGATCTCCCAGTAGTGAGATCATTTGCATACGGCTAGCAGGGTCTTGCCCACCAATTGATGGAGTAAAGGCCGCAACAAATACGCCAATGAAGTCATCAAGACTCTTGAGACCGAAATATCGAGTTAATAAAGGCACCACTTGTCCGTTGCCTAGAGCTATCTCGCCAGCCCTGCTTGCGCTCTCAAGCAAGGGAAGGCCAGGGCCCAGTGCCGGGCCCATGGTCTTAGAACAACCGTACAAGATGGCAAGAAGGGGAAGAGCATATACCGCTCGGAACAATTTACTTTCATGCTTTCCGATGCCAGACTCAGGGTCCCAGGGCATTGTCGCCTCCAGAGACCTAGCTGGTGGAGGAAGGCTATCCAGAAGTTCTGCTCCGACCATCGAGTCACAGGTAATGTCGGCCAAGTAGTCTCCCAGAGCAGGTATAACATGAATTGCCATTATTCTATCAGTCAGCGTCGCCAATGCTTCGATTCGGGTTAAATCATTGGCCGATTTAATCGTGGCATTTGCACGTTCGTGTCGCTTAACGTAGAATTCTTTCAACGCCGTTCGAACCTCATTCGTCGATGGGCTTGCACCCTTGAGTTTTGAGATGCTATTGGCCAGCGCTGCCGCACTTTCGATAGCTGCATTTCCGCCCGCTCCCAAGTTGGGAGTCATCTGTTGCATGTCAGTGTTGTAAGCTAATATTTCGGATTCGAGTCAATATACCTTGTGTATAGAATCTCCTAGGCACACAAACCTATCCGAAACCCAATGCTCATTCTCAGACTCCTCAAGGGAGCTCATGTTTGCAAACGTGCGCTTCTCCCAGACCTGGCTGAATTTGATGGAGTCGGTCATATACATGTCAAGGAAGGGCTTTACGGCTTCGTCAATGTCGGCCTTCGAATATCTCGGTATATCCTTGCCATGATATCTTTTGTCTAACTTTGAAAAGAAGAAGAAGAACGTGGATCCACCTCGTCGTACGAATGACAGGGTTGAATAGTCCTTGGTGTATGACCTGTGTGAGTCTCCCGGATTGAGTACTCCTTCAACGGAATTTCCAATCCCAAAAATGCAATTATACTCTGCTGAGATACTGTTGCTGTCCTTTTTTGTGGCGCCGGGGCTCGACAACTCGATATGCTGCTGCATCAGGGTCCTAACAGTGCTGTGTATTCCATCCGCCCCAACAATAATGTCTCCAGCGTAGGTTGATCCGTCTTGGCAATGTACAACAACTCCAGAATCTTGGTGGTCGACTTTGCATACTCGTTTAGATGTGTGAACCTTGGATGTGTCTGGTGTGTGGGCGTAGAGAACCTTCAGTAAATCGCGGCGCTGGAGGAACGAAATGGCATATCCGGTCCTAAGTTACTGTATCAGCTTATTGTACTGTGCGCCGTGCCTCAACCAAAGCGTAACTTACCTCTGTCCCATTAAACGGGGTGCATTGCTGTTCACAATCGGTTTCCCGTCTCTAGTCCACGTCAAGCCGTTGTCTATAGGCTCCATCATGCTAAATGCATCGTCAAAGATGCCCAACTGGTCGAGGATCCTCAAACCATTGGGAAGGACAACAATTGACGCGCCAACTTGTGGCGCAATCTCGTCGCGAGCCTCTAGAACCACATAGTCAATGTCGCTGCAATAAAGAGAGTGCGCCAGCACCAATCCCGAAATTGAGCCTCCCGCAATAATCACTCGCAGACGCTCCTTCTTTCCTTCTGTCGAGGATCTAGCAGGCGCCATGATGGATATTTCGTATGTTGAGAGTAACTTAGCTTGGAGCCTGGTTCACTTCACCTCGGGGCTTTTGTTGGGGGAAAAAAACAAAAAAACTAGAATTTCAGATTGAGGACAAATGGATTGGTAAATATACCACCAGATATGCTTATTGTGTAAGGCGTTGTTACCTCTGGCCATGGCCATCAGTGACACCTTGTCATATATGCCTCGTGTACTTGGTACCACACAAGAGACAAAGCCAAAAGCTTTTCGAGAAGCTGCAGATACCCATCTAGGTACGGAGTATGTAGATGCCCCTGATCCTCATGGACCTTTGTTACCCATGCCAGATTGGTTTGTGTGGACATGTGAAGGAAAGGACAACCGTAACACGGAGGAGCACCTTAAACACCGCCAGAGACCATTAACCGTGGGGTTACTCGGTACCCGCATGGTAAGTTACGACCAACTTCGACCGACTCAGGTATGGATTACGGATCATGGGATATGGGATATGGAGTATGGAATATAGGCTATGCAGATAATCCAGTGCTGTGGATACAATGCGTTTCGGAATAGTCCATAAATACCGTGTGTCTGCGGCTGACTGCATGTGTGTTATTTTTTTGCGGCGGACCGGCGGTCTCCCAACTTCCGAAATCGCACACAATAGCAATGTACTGCTACGTCGAAAGTAAGCATTATATGTACTGTGCCTATCCCACAGGCTGTGGGACTCTAGGATTCAGCCGGCGAGCTATATCTCCGCCGTGAAGGCGGCCATATTCAATTGCCGTTTGAGCAAGTTTGTGCCCCGTCGGTCGTAGTACGGGACTAGAACGGAGTTTAATGCAATCAAGCCTCGATATTCAACATACGTAAGCACCCTATCCAACACGAGCCATGTGATTGTTGGCCAGACTATGTGGTCAGCTGACTCAGCTGACTCAGCTGACTCAGCTAAAGACTCTACTGTGGAGATGCGTGAAATATTAAATATATTATTATACGAGTTTTTTAGGAGACGATGCTGTATGTTTGTTGGTGGTATGATCTTATGAACATGCAAGAAAACTATATTTGATGGGTAGTATATGGTGTATGTTGTATTGGGCGAATAAGGCGGTTCTATTATACTGTCAATGTTTGGTGGGTTATGGGTTACAGCTCCCATGTCTTATCCAACTTTCGCCGATAAGAAAGCTTGATCACCTGTCCAGGAGCTTCCAGGCCGTTCGAAATCTCGCACATTGAACAGCGCCCTGCCAGAATAATTGTTGTCTAGACGATTACTCCCGTTTCTGGTGTTGCCATTTTCCGTCGAGTTGTTGAAGACCTCATATACGAGCTAGTGACTTGGACTGCGAACTCTTATTTATTACATACGAACTGGCCCCTTGGGCTGCGAATTTATAGTTGCTATAAAGACTTAGAGCGGCAATACCACCGAAAAGACTGTGATCGGCAAGATCGGGCGGCCAAGCGATGCCGGATCTTCGTGTACCGATTGGTGTGGCGTTTGAGCAAGCATTGTCTCAGACAGTAAACGGCGCTTCAATATGCCTTGCCAACAAGAAGTGTTATCCCCAGGAACCATACTTACTGCTGCAATGGTAAGTATTCACGAAGCTTTCTTTACGAAGAGCAGGTTGTGCTTCACAAGAAGGCGCGGTTCCTTCAGTTTCAGGCAACGACCCCCTGGTGAGATTGGTCTCACTCATGTGCCTGGTTACATACCCTTTTTCTTATATTGAAGACTTACCATTAATTAGTTACCCGTCATAGCGATTGCATCGACGCTCAAGCCCTCAACTCAACCTTGAACCTACTCCGTAGTGCTGACGCCGGAAAGTTCGGCCGTGACAAGGCTGAGAGAGCTGACGTCATCCTCGCTTCTGTGCAATGCCTATTGCCTCGTACCTCGCTTGCATTCGAATCAAACTTAACTTCTTACTGTGAGTGGGTTTCTCATCATCTTTGGTGGGTGCGGACCCGGAACAGGCAGCATCCGCCTTTTAGACCATTGGCACCACAGTCTCTTTGGTCAAGCGCCGTGCACCTAACCCACTAATATATAGCGGCATTTTTCGTTGGCGAATCGGGCCACAGGGCATGACGCGAATACGAGGAACGAGATACGACTTGTGGTGGGCCTGTGTTTTCTTGATGAGACTCTCCCCAGAAGAGCCCAGAATACATAGTAGGGCCAAGAACACCCTGTTGCTCCCCTACTGCCTCTAGTGTCGCCTCTATAATCCTTGGTTTGAGGCTGGGTTTGGTGGGGGCACCGTGAAAAGGATCTATGACGGATTTCTAACCGACATCTAACTCCGATCTCCGACATTGATTGTGCTGGCGAGCCGGTGTGGTATCTCATTTCTATTTGTGGTGACATCCGTTCGTTCCCTTCTGTCTCTGACGTGTTTTCCTTTCTTCTTTTCAATTCTGTTTTCAACATAACTGTATCAATCGCGCGGACAAGTTCCCATCGTTGCCGAGATGTCCTACAAGATCTGCACTGAGGTGTCGGACCTGTGTCCGGTCTCCGCGACCACCTATGGATACTATCCGAACTTCGGCGGCAACGTCTTCTTCGCCGCATTCTTCGGCGCTCTGTTTATTGCCGGCCTCGCCATTGGCATTCGTGGGAAGACATGGACGTTTGCGCTGGCTTTGGGCATCGGGTCGGGATTGGAGATGTTGGGATATGTGGGGAGAGTGATGATGCATAAAAATCCGTGGGACTCGGCGGGATTCAAGATGCAGATCTGCTGTCTTATTTTGGGGCCGTCATTCCTCGCGGCGTGTGTCTACTTGACAATGAAGCATCTTATCCTGCACTTCGGACCCCAACACTCGTTCCTCAAGGCGCGTCTCTACCCATGGATCTTTGTCGGTTGTGATCTGGGATCGATCGTTCTCCAGGCCATCGGTGGTGGCGTGGCAGCGAGCGCGGGTGACACTGGGAACAAGAAGCTGCTGGATGCCGGCAACGGGCTGATTGTTGCTGGTATTTCGTTCCAGGTGGCCACCATGGGCATTTGTGGCCTTCTCGTTGCGGCGTATGTTTTCCGATATAAGAAGGCCGCAAGGATCGAGACTCCCACCACAGAAAAGAACGAGTATAGCTCAGGCGATAAACGCAAGCTGAAGATTTTTTGCATCGCTATTGCTCTCGCATATATCACCATCTTGACTCGTTGCATCTATCGGTGAGTGCATCTCTTACCGACAAACATAGATTCTGGTGGCTAACGAATTATAGTCTCCCTGAAATGGCTGGCGGCTGGGGGAACCCACTGATGCAAAACGAACTCGAGTTTTTGATTCTGGATGGAGCGTAAGTTAAATAATCCCCCAATATTCGATTCGCCTTACTAACGGCCACAAAGAATGATTGCCTTTGCAACATTAGTTATGACAGTTTTCCACCCCACATTTTTCTTGCCGGCTATGGGCTCCAGGAAGTCTGTCGCAGTCAACGATAGTCCATCTAGCGAATAAGAGGCTCAGCGAAGTGAAGCCATTTTTAAGCGTATTTTCAGTTGGGTTATACAAGGTTATATAGAGGGGCGTTTGGACATGGAAACCACCTGAAACAACATCAGTCATTTTTAACAACACTTATTGCCCATCAATGTTTCGGAACCACCATTCATCATGTGATTGCCCTTTGCACTTTCATTTATATGGTTTCAGTCCCCGAGCACCTAGCACCGATGCGTATGAATTCTAGGACTCAACGGTGCTGCTATACAAGTTTCTCAGTGTCGGTGAGTTGTTTCATTCCAGATCAACGCCCTACTGATATGCTTTGTACATCTTACACAGGAATTGAGAGACGAAAACATATAGCTCTTTTTGCAATCGCCAGAAAACGAGCTTCTTTAAATGCCTTACGTAGCTGCTATAGACCTATTGGCCAGCACACTATGGGACAGACGGCTCTATTTTGTACCGGTGATTATCCCTCGAGTTATCATGAAGGTAAGAGAGACTCATGCGGCAATGCGGGGTGTTGATCACCTGTTACAAGGTACAATGTTGTGAAGATGTTGGAAATGGAGGCAATGGGCAACTCAATAAATCCAAGGCATCGTATTCATAGAGGTCTACTCTAGAGCAGCGTGTAGGAGAAATAACTGCTGGCAAGCATAGCTAGGGAAAAAGAAAAAAATCTGATTATAGGCATATCCCGGTTGCTTACTATCGAACTTTTTGTATTCCACAATTAGATGGTATATCAACATATCTGCATTTGGAACAATATATTTGACAATTAAGTAAGCGCTCTCCAACCGTCCTCTCCAATGAGTCAAAACTAGCCAAACACTACACAGCAACAGCCTGTGAGTTCTGGTTCAATCTCTCTAGTTCAAGTTTCTTCATTCTCTCTTGATTCTTTACGCGCTCAGGAATAACAGCCTCCCTGGGGCCCGTAGCTTTCCAGCCCTCCAGATTCTCCTTCCCAAGGGATCGCAGTGTTTTGAGCTCAACTAGACTGTAATCCTTGGGATTCTCCCGGTTAAAGTTGAAATGCTCCTTCAGTGCCACCGGAGGGTTCGTAATGATACGCGGTATACGTAGGCTGTTCCGTGACGCCGAGTGGACCATAAGGGGGTGCATCAGCACCACGTCGCCAATCGACCCAGTCATCTCGCGGAAATCGTTGCACTGATTTACAACTTCGGAATACCAGCCAAGGTTATTATGTTTTGGCTCCTCGCCTCGGGGCACCATTCGAGGCGAAACGCCATCGGGATGAGTGTACTAGACATGCAATTAGATTTGTGACCAGCCTGAACATACAAACTTATCCTTACCAAGTGATTCGCAATGTGAGGAATCGCGTCAGGACATATCATAGTTCCACCACCATTATTCCGGATGTTTGAAAAGAGAGGAATGACTAGTAACCCCTGCTCTTTAGAATCCAGGTAATGCACAAAAAAATCGCCGTCAACATGCCAGCCATCGAGCTCCTTGGGATGTGGAAATTTCCCCTCCCACTCGGGCGTGCCTAGGTTAACAATAAGGCCATCGCCCCAATCCGCAGAGCCCTCTGCAATGCGTTCTTCCCCACCCAACAGCTCACAGATGGCATTCCATGCTTTGGGGGCAAAGGTTTCAACACTTTCTATTCTGTGCTTCGGCATATTGATGCGCTCGGATGTCCACGTTGACCTGTCGTTTGGGTCCATGCCGAGTCGCTGCCATACGGTCCCCGCCCAGTTCTCTGCCTTCTCAATGGAGAAGCAGTTTTCAAGGCGGAGGAAGCCATATTCCATGAAATTCTCCACTTGATCCTTGGTAAGATGCTTGTATTCGCGGTCCATATTGTTCTTGTGTTCGTTTGATTTCGGTCTGGCTGAGTCCACTTCTGCTTATTAACTACGACAATCACGAATTTGAAGCAGCGGTAGGCCAACGGGGCCCTACATATACCACAGGGCAAGAAACTATATCGTGACTCGGCCGTTCATATCCGTCGACGGTCTCTGGAGGTAGTATAACCAGGAGGAGTTATTTAGCCTGAATATTATTGACGAACTAAAGGTGCCTCCGTACGTCCAATTTGAGAGGGGGCGTTATAAATGGCAAACCCTTTCCTATCGGATTGAAAGTCTACCATCGATAGGTATGACAAATATGTGGTGCTTAAAGGTGCGAACCCATTATTGTATTTAGCCAGAGTGCTTATGAACGGGATCAAGAAACGGATCCCACCAAAAAGGTTCCGTGACCTGAAATGCGGGGTGCGGGGTTGCGGGGTACGACGGAGGTCCACACTCAGCATCCCCAAAAGAAACTTGGGGTAAGAAGCGTCATCAGTGAGCCTGAGGTAGTACCATATAACTCTATAGTCACGTTTCGCATCATATTGGGTCGTACAATCCCGAGAATTTTAGTATAAACTCTCGGCAAAGAAGCCAATAACGTGATGCATGACCCAGGTATCTGGGTTCAACATGTCTCATGCTTAACTCTAACTTAACTGTAACCTGATACCCTGAGTTGTCTCAACACACACCGTAATGTTGCTAGAGAGCCATAGCATCGGCATCCTAAGCGATAGTTGAATGTGGAAAGGGTTAGGCGGTTGCTGGTGGAGATTCGTAAGACAGTGCGGGTGCCTTGAGAATGTAATGTAGATAGATTTACATACTGCGTGAGGATAGATAGCCTTACAAGGAGGCTTGGCGTGAGTGGTCCAGAAAAAACCGGTAGACACAGGATGTGACAATTGGAAGAGTTGATATGTTGGACATAAATTAGGAGTGTTCATACATTATGCCTGACCTGAATAAATATTTCTTGTGTGGAAAAACGATGATTTAGCGATGAAAGATAAAAACAAAATAAGATGGGAATGGACGTTCCGCGGCATATATTAATTAACTCTCCCCCAAAACGCAAAAACTGCCGTTCAAGTGCCAAAAGCAACTGAAAGTCACGATGATACCTCAGTTATGAAGTTCTGTGCTGCAAAATGGTCGGCCGCATCGAATCACGACATCTCACCCAGGTACGGCGCAATCGCGAAATCTGGTGAGTGACCAACGACAACTCCCAACACAGACCCACCCAGAACGAACATCGTTGCACTTACCGCAACGGTGCTGCTACATGCAACTCGCAACCTTCTTCTCCGCTATACTCATACTATAATATCATATCATGTACACATAAGGACTGATTATCGTTGTATTATTGTGGTCTTGGCCCCATTCACGCAATGGGGCTCATGCTATCTGGTAATCATGGCATTTGGGTTGGTTCCCATCCGCCCCAGTACCCAGTCGATATGTCCTAGACAAGACAGGGGGAGGTGAAGTAGCGATGGCGTGAGATGGTATATGGCTATCGTCATGATAGCCCTTTACTGTCAACAGAGAGAGGGCTGGGCGACTGGGCGAAATAGCGGCATGTCACCGTCGTAGCTCACCCAGTGAGGCGACGAGGGCATGAGGAGAACGTGGGGTGAAGGTGGACATGTGTATTCCATGCAACTACCCCACATCTATGGACAGCTCTGTTAAAGCCGTTTGTTTCCCAGTATTTTTTTATCTTCTGTTTTGAAGGTCTAAATTACCGCCAGGAGCGCAGTGTGATGCCATTGTTTGCGTCAATTTCTCATAACAGCCCCCAAGCTCTTACACCATTGGGATCTCGAATCATACTCGGCCAAATATAACTTTCGTGAGCCAGTACCACACGTCTGGATTCTATCCATGGCGTCCCAAACAGTAAACGGGTCCTTTGTGTCAGACAAGAAGCCAGCGGCGGAGAATGACAGAGAGAGACTCGACATCTTGGAAAAAACCAGCCTGCCTCTCACAACATCATCTTCTTCCATATCCGACGTAGAAGGGATCAATGAGAAGGCAATCCTACGAAAGCTTGATTACAAGCTCCTCCCGCCGTTGACGCTCCTGTATCTCCTCTCCTTCCTCGACCGCAGCAATGGTATGATACCCCTGCCCCGAATCTACTCATAGAGAGTGGTTCTAACAAGCCCACCAGTCGGGAATGCCAAACTCGAAGGCCTTGCAGCAGACATGAATTTTACCGATACCCAATATCTGACCACGCTCACCATTTACTTTATCGGCTATGTCATCTTCGAAGTGCCAGCGAATATTGTCCTGAAAAAGACGACGCCGCAGTTCTGGCTGCCGACTACCATGATAGCGTGGGGAATTGTTGCAACCCTCCTCGGTGTCTGCCAGAACTTCAACGGATTCCTCGTCGCACGGTTTTTCCTTGGCGCCACGGAGAGCGGGTTATTTCCTGGTGTCGTATTTTACCTATCTATGTGGTACAAGCGTTCAGAGACGACGTACCGTGTGGCCCTCTTTTTCTCAGCAGCAAGTCTAGCAGGTGCCTTTGGAGGAATTTTGGCATTTGGCATCGCTCATATGAGAGGAGTTGCAGGGTTAAATGGATGGAACTGGATCTTCATCCTGGTAAGATGCTGCTTGTAGTCTCCCAAATTTTTGAGTACTAACGTATTTATAGGAGGGTATCCTCACTGTAGTCGTCGCCGTCGCCGCCTATGGCTTTATCCATAACTACCCCAAAACTGCCAAGTTCCTCACCGAGCCTGAGCGAGAATTCATCCAGGCGCGCCTGAAGGCCGACAACGATGCAACTAACCACGAACCATTCTCCTGGCCGTCTGTGCTCCGTGCAGTCAAAGACCCAAAGTGCTGGCTATATGGACTGGCCTTCCACACCCTTAGTCTGCCACTTTATACACTCTCACTCTTCCTCCCAACAATCATCAAAGCTCTCGGCTACACGGCTGCGCAGGCACAATTGATGTCCGTCCCGCCCTATGCCGTCGCCACTGTCCTTACTGTTGTCGTCGCAGTTGCATCTGAGAGAGCCAAGCGCCGCGCCCCGTTTATTATTGGCTCATCTGCCGTTGCTATTATCGGGTACATCATCCTCCTCTCCGCTCCATCTGACAAACCAGGTGTCAGCTACGTTGGCACCATATTCGCCGCTGCTGGTATCTACCCCGCGACTGGAATTGTGCTCGCGTGGCCTGCGAACAACGTATCTGGGCAGACAAAGCGTGCGACGGCCAACGCGATGCAGATCTCCATCGGGAACCTGGGGGCAGTGCTTGGGACGCAGTTGTATCGTCCAAGTACGAAGCCGCGATACTACCTTGGACATGGGTTCGCGGCAGGGTATTTGCTGGCAAATATTCTGGTGGCGCTGGCGATTTGGGGTGTACTTGCGCGAGAGAATAAGAGAAAGCAAGAGACGGAGAGGTCGGTGGAGGTGGACGAGAGTCCAATTGAGAATGACGATGATGTGAGATGGATCTTTCAAGTTTAATTGGGGGTATGGATGAGTCTGGGGCCTAGCTTTCCCCCTCAAATGAGTACATGTAGCGGTATATAATATTCAAACGGAGGAGCAGGATCTCTTTTTAAGGATATCTATGATATCTGTAAAGATCAACTATGTCACTTTTATTTACTGATCCCGACCAAGACCTGCATCAATCAATGCACGCAAGTGATGTTATAAAATCAATCATGAACGCGAGCCTTATAGAATAGTTTGAATATATTAACGGCCAAATACATGGGATTTATTTATAGTAATGTGCATAGCCCATTTAATTCGATATTCGATATTTCGTTGATTTAGAACAAATGGTTATAAACCGCCCAATAAATGTATTCCTGCCAATCACCCAAACACTTCCACTCTGAAACGAAACTCCAGCCCCATCCAATGATGTGATATGTGTCCTCCAATTACATCATGCCTGCTGTCCGGGTTGTCGCTCACGGATAACGCGTTTCACTGCCTTCCGCTTCGCGGTACCCAATCCTTCAACTCCGAGCTCTTGGTTCTTTCCGAGCCACGGCTTCTTGCTGTCTCCCAGCATGGATCCAGCAAGGAAGTAGACCATCAGACCAATGATAATAAGCACAAATGCGATTGGATACATGAAGTGAATCGTGTATCCAAAGACATGGATTCCAATAATCGTACCCCAGAAATTTCCGGTAAGCAGCGAGATGTCGAAAAATGCCGCACTTGCCATTCGGAGGATGATAGGCGCCAACGAATAAAATATCGTGAGGGCCAATGTGTATCCAACCAGATATCCTGCCACGGCACCATTCCAGGTGGCATCGTGGAAAGATGTTCGATCAAAGATCGCTGCTTGGACACCATTTATCAAAATACCAAAAATACCGAGCATTCCCAAAACCTCATACATTGGGCGCCGACTAACGAACCACTCTTCGAATACATTGCTCAAACCATATAGTGTGGCGCCCAGCAAGCCAAAGAGATCTCCTTTGAGCTGATCTACACCTTGACCACCGTTGGTGCCTTGAAGGTGATCAGATGCAAGTAATATTCCCATGCCGCCGCAGCATACGATAATCCCAGCAATCTGGGCCCACTTGTAGCGTACTTTGAGGAAGAAGAAGGACAGAATGACCACACAGACAATAGACCAGAAGTTCAGTAGCTGCGCCGAAAGAAGAGTTGTGTATCGGTAAGCAAGAACGGTGAAATAGTTTCCTTCGACATCAAGAAAGGACAGGATGAAGTATTTCCATCCATCGACAAGCAAGAGCTTAAAATATTTTTTTATTCCATAGGTGTAGATGGTGTATGTCGTGTAGATCAAGGTGAGCAGCACATAGTTGAAGAGCGTTTGAAATGCCGGAATGGAGTTGCCAGCCATCACAAGCTTCGTAGAAAATGTGTTTGTAGCCGTGATGCATAATGCAAGGATTTGCCTAAACTATAATTCAGTATATGCCATAGTTGTGGCATGCCGATGGGTAAAATGAATAGTGAACATACCCAAGAATTAAGACGATATAAAAGTCCTTCGTCTTTAAGTAGGCGAACCAAGATTTCTCTTGGTTCTCGAGCTCGTCAATTGCGCGGCCAATCTCTTCGCTATGGGGCGAATCTGTGTCGTCGCTGTCATCGTGGAGAGGTTCCTCGGTCCGATCGGTCCTGCCACCATCTACAGACCTGTCATCATGCCCCGTAGTCCAAGCCGGGGTGACGCCTATCACACCAGTCTCCTTTGCCATCTCAGGAGAAACCATAACGTCGGTCTCGTCTACTCGGGCCGCTTAAATATTAATATAGATCGTTCCCTGTCTAGGCTTCTGTAAATGGAATGCGTTTGTCTTAAGGTTGCATACACTCAAAAAAGCGCAACGTAGTAGGGTATTGGATGGCTGAAGGGGGGTTTGCACGAGTCTTTCTAGCTCTCCCAGTGAACGCAAAGACTCCAAGTCGTTCACAGATATGTCTTGTCTATTAGCTAGATCAAAGACATTGGCTGTATTCCGGCGCCAGTCAATAAATTATGTGGTTGAGGACTACTCTGATGTGAAGAAAGGGTGTTTGCGACGAAATTTTTGGATTGGCTGGCTCTTACCTAATTGGGTCTGCAAAGGCCTGGCCTAACTCTTATAAGTTTAAATGACAAGCACGTGGGTGGGGGGCAGCGTGGGATATGATAAGATAAGATGGAGAGCTCATATTGGAGGATTGGGAATGTCAGTCGCCAAATTCGAAGCGCAGCTAATCTACTCCATCCTTGGAAACTTACGTAAGGTGTTAAGCAAAGCATCCGGCCAATCACACCTTTGGCATTCTTGACACTAGGTCTTCCGACAATCCGCTTCCACTCCCGCTGTCACTACTCCTGGTGAGCCAACTGGCTTTAGTTTCTTTTGAAACCATTCTTGACGCCGGCTCTTCCGACAATCCGCTCCCACTGCCACTGCCATCCCTAGTAAGCCAACTAGCTTCAGTTTCTTTTGAAAGCTATTATGGAGACACTAGATCCTCCGCATTGAATGCAGGCTACCCGTGGCCATTGGGATCTGCCTCTATTGGCCTGTTTCTTTTTAAGGATGCGCTCCAGGGAGTGTAACGTTGGACCAAAATTAAAGGTTGGTGCCCCTTGCTTCCTTCGAGTGTTCCCTCTGGTCACACTCCAGATCCTTCGATTGGTACAAAGCACTAATAGTCGAACATAGAACAGACTGCGCCAGGATGTTAGGATATCCGTTAATTTAAACAACAGTCTGATCTCGGGAATCGGTCCATGTTTCACCCGAATCGGTCCGGTGTACCGCCGACAGCTTCCCTTTGTGGGAGAACGGGTCTTGCGGGGGCTGAGCTGGAGCTTATTTCCCCTCATTATTCCCTTGTAAAGACTGATGGAACACACCTTAAAGGTACTACCGAACCCTAATCGGCCCTCAACCATGCGCGCTACTGCAGGAACTCGAACCGTTCCCCTTACTTGTCAACGTGTTGCTACGACATATACAAACTCCAGATATAATTTGCACGTGGATTGTTACACAGGCCTAATTATTCAAGTAACGTCTTTAAGGCCCTGGAAGCGGTTGTTACAGGCGCCTGCACTAACACCTGCTAGGCATTTTGGGATTGGCATCCTGGATAGCTTCATTTTTCTCATACTGCCCTCTTGACTTGGCCTGTAAATCGTCTTGTTCACCATGCAATTAATTATCTTTTGCTTCACGCGTCTTACAGCTACCAGCCCGTTAGCTCCAGGCGTCTTATAGCAATGGGTGCGTTGGCTTTGGAACGTAGCAAGAGATGGACCAGGGATGGGAATGGTATCCTCGTCTTTTCGCTCATGAGGGCGCGATATATAAAACGACGGATATTCCCATAGATCTTTGTTTGTTCTTCTTGATAATCACTACATCCTTCCATCCCGCACTGGGTTTTCTATTCACTCCCTTTATCACCCATCCGCCATGTATTCTACTACAGCACTGGCTGCTCTCGCGGCTAGCCTTATCAGCCAGTCCCTAGCCATGCCGCTCATAGTCCATCCCGGAGATGCCAGTGATATTATCATCAATCCGGATGAGATGACCAACGGAACCCTCGTTGGAGGGACGCCCGCAGAGGGGGACGGCCAACCGACTTCCAACCCTCAACTAGGTCTAGTTTTGCAAAACAATTATGATGCTGCACCTATCAACGTGTATATTACCGGACAAGATACAAGCGGTGCTATCGTTTTTGTTCTTCCCGATGGAACGTTCTACTATCCCCCGCCCACGACGTCTACGACCCCTGAGCCAATAACTGAGAATGTTGCTGTTCCTCTTGGTGGAAAAGGAAGCGAAACATCTCTATCCTTTCCGGATTATATCTCTTCTGGTCGCGTCTGGATCGCTGCCGGTGACCTTATGTTCTACGTTGTTGATGCTGGTGGTAAACCAGGTCTTGTTGAACCCTCATCAACCAATCCTGAAGATCCTAGCTCCGGAACCAACTGGGGATTCGTCGAATTGACGAACAACTTATCTGGTATTTATGCTGATGTCAGCTATGTTGATTTTGTTGGAATGCCTTTGGGTCTCTCACTAAAGTCCGTGGAGGGAGTTCAAACTGTACAAGGAACATCTACAAATGCTGTATCGGAAATCTGTTCTGCCTTGCAAGCACAGGCAGCTATAGACGGCGCACCGTGGGATGCGCTTTGTGTAAAAGATGAGGCTGGAACACTTTTGCGTGTCATGGCACCCGCTGATTATATCACCCTGGACAGCTCAGCATTTAAGGATTACTGGACCGACTATGTCAACCAAGTTTGGGAGCACTATACGTCCAACACACTCACTATCGATACGCAAACCCCGAATGGGAAGGTAGCTTGCACCGTGGTCGGCGAAGAGTTAACCTGCGTGGGAGACAATCGCGGTTACGCTAAGCCAGGTCCCGTTGATATATTCGGCTGTGATGCTGGACCGTTTGCCATTGCACAGGATGACGGTGATATCCACAGAGCCGTTGTTCCAAGGCTTTGTGCTGCCTTTGTCCGTTCTACCCTGCTCATTCCAGGGGGAGACGTTCAGCCAAGTTTGAGCTCAGCCGACTACTATACTGTGTCGCCCACGAACTATTACAGCAAATTCGTTCATGAGCATGAACTTGATGGATTGGGATACGCGTTTGCGTATGATGATGTTGCGGCCGATGGACAGCCCAGTGCGGCGGGGTTAGTAAACAACCCAAACCCTGAGGTTTTGACCGTTATTATCGGTGGGCCTTCATCGTGATCTAGGGTCCTGGCCGACTTATTCTGTCCATATCTGCTGCTATTTTTTTTTGTATATATTGAATGCCTGTCATCTGCACATATGTTTTCATGTATTTAGGTTTTTGTTGGGTGGATCGGAGGGCGGGCTGTAGATATGCCATCGTATTTGCTAACTACAATTCTCTTACTTAACTTTGATATATATGGTGACTTAGTTTGAGGGATTCTGTAAGAAATTTAATTTATGTCACTCCAAAAAACTTGCTCAAAGCATGTAGCAGAATAATACTTTGAGTGTCCACCACGCGACAGGCATGCCAACTTCTTTTACTCGCCAGGGTCCAATCCTGGCATTGCGGGTAAATCCGGGTCCGTGCCAGTAGATGGGTCATCGCCGATGACATTTCCCCCGCATATATTGAACCAAGTTCTAGCCTCGTTAGTAAAGGTACCGACGATATTATGCTGGTCAGCTCGATTGTCGCCGTTGAGGCTGGGGTAGTAAATACATGTCCCCGCAGCATTGCCGGCGAAGGCTTTTCCCTCGTTAGTCCACAAGAACTGTGAGCCTCCTACTTCCTGGCGGCCACCGTTATAATATATTGTCCCGTCGCCGTTGAATTTATCGGTCCAGATTAGATCTGCCTTGCCATCTCCATCAGCATCAGCGAATTGGAAGTTTGCCCTGTCGAGACCCTCGCTTTGCTTAAACTGGTCTATTGCCTCCCAGCCCAAGTCGCCATTTACCCAGCCAGTAGTACGACCATCCCTTTGCATGCACAAATACTCGGCCTTTTTATTGCCTGTGACATCAGCAAAGTGAACGGGGATGTCATGAATGCCGAGACTACGCTTTTCTATGCAAGAAAGCTCTGTTGCAGGATTTCCAAGATACGACCAATCCCAGGATTTGGTTTCTCCATAGAGGTTTCTCCAGACCTCCACCTGATTGTTTGCATCAGGGTTTGTCCAGATGATATCGCAAAACCCATCACCATCCCAATCGGCCAGATGTAGATCTCGTCGGTCTAGATTACGTCCACCAGCATGAATTGCGGGGTCAAACATAATTGTCTCTGGGCCCCAGAAACTTTGTCCATCAGACACCCAGTTCCGTCCCAAGTTTGGATAGATTGTCATTTTCCCGGTCGACAAAGTCCAGACGTAATCCTCCATGCCGCCAGAATGACCCATCATGTTGCAATATTTATTTCCGTCGGCTAGATTATGCACATAAGCAGGTTTTTAATCAATGGAATAGAAATATAGGTGAGCTTCGGGAAAGGAGCTTACCTTTCAACTTCGTGGACCCAGACCCAACATTCTTCCATACCTTTACTTGGATGTCATATCTGTCTCCATTTTTTGTGTGTTCCATGTAAACATAGTCATGGCGGCCTAATAGGCCAAATGACTCGGGCTCGCCATAGATGCGAGCAAAGTGAATCCTATCACGGATACCCGCAACGCCCATTCCAGCATGAGTTGGGCCAGAGCTACTCCCAGAGAGGAAACCCTGCCGCCAAGCAACATTAAGCCCGTCACCTAGCTCCCTCTTTGCCAGCTTCGAGAATTGGTATAAGTAAAAGCTTCCCCTTTATCACCCACCCAGATCCAATCATCTCGGCCCTAGCCACGTTTTCTTAGTTCAGTGCATTGTTGCAAGGAAAATTAGGGGGTCTTACATCCCCGTTTATGTCCACAAATCGAACACCATTTGAATCACCTATATTATTGCCAGTAAATCGTTTACCAAGGCCTTGCCAATATGCTGGCTTGTCCTCTGTCTTCGTCAGCACCAGTTAACTCTCTGTTCGGTACAGAAGTACGGGCCTGCAACAAACAAATTGTGGCCTCTCACATATTCCGCCGTTTTGCCAGCAGGATATGTCCCCAGCCGCATTGGAGGCACAGTAATCGGCACGCCCATCGCCGTCTATATCTGCGAGACGGATACTGGACTGATCATAGCCGGGTTCAGAACTCTTGATAGAGCCTATAGGAGTGAAAGTCGGAGGACTTCCACTCGAGGGGCCGTTGTTAATGGAAGCGAAAGCCTCTCCATCCTTTGCGATGCAAACAAAGTCATCTAATCCATCCCCTGTGTTGTGCTATGTTAGTTTCAAAAACCACCTCTCTCTCTCGACACAGTAGGATAGACTCATTACACACCATTAATATCAGCAAAATTAACTCCTGGTATTAAACAGTTGTCCTGAACGCTCATGTCACCAATTTTTGTAAACCGTGGGTAACCTCCGCCATTATTTTTGTAGACGGCGTATATAACAGTGCCGTCAGCCTGGTCAACCCATCCGACGAGATCGTCCAAGTCTCTTGAGAAGAGTTTTGCAAAGAACCATTGGCCTCGATCAAAATCACTTGCGAAGTCGAAGACTGAGTCCATCCCCACACTATTATGGTAGTAGATGCCATCATCCAGACCGTTTACTTGTTGGGTGAGACCGCCAACAGATACCACACCGTCCGGTTTCTTATGGCAGCCGCTATCAATTTCCAAAATGTTCGGTGGCTGTAAAAACCCATCTTTTCTAGCTCTGTTGATGGCAATCCACCATACGTAAGCCATCTTGGCATAACCTTGGTCATTTGGGTGGACGGGATCACCGTAGTCGGCAGGATAGCTTAACCAGCCGTTGCCTGCCCCTGGGGGATCCATATCAGCGAGAACTATACGCACTCCCTCTGCTTGCATATCTGTGGCGGGTCTCCGGTACTGGTCATTTACGCTACCACGGGGAGCTTCAGTGTTTCCATTTGCAGATGGAATAAGTGTTGACAGTATAATTGTGGTTTTGTCCCACCCAGGTTGCCGAAGAATCGTCTCTATCAAAATCCTCATGCGTGCGCCGGCGTTTGGGATATCGATATTTCCTGTACAGTCATTTGTGCCCGCATTGATGGTAACAACATTAGGCTTAAACTGGTAAGAGTTTGCAGCAGAAATCTTAACCTGGTCTATAATGTCTCCAGAGCGTGCTTCAACGTCCTGCACTTACTATTAGTATACTATTTAAAACATGGATTTTCATTGCAAACATTATCTTGCATGTCGCCATTGTTTTTGCTTCCAACCATGTCAACATTCCAGCCCTTCAGCCTCAATTGGTCACGAAGTGGTTTCCGATAACTATTTAAGCACCTAGTTAGTTACAAAACTCGCGCATAGCACAAAGAGGAAGAAGCTATAGAATTACGTTATAGAGAGAATTACCCGTTTCCAGTTGCAGAAAATAGTCCCCAAGTGATAGAGGCTCCAAGGGGCAAGATCCTCAGATCTACCATCTCAGCTCTACTAACTAGGTTGAAATCATTGCCATCGTTGAACCTTTCAATTAATGTATCATTGAATCTGTCCATAAGATCCTGATAAGTACGGGAGGTTGGGTTGGCAGTGACAAAGCATGATACATAGGCCAGGATACATATCGAAGACAAAAAGAGTGGAATAGAGTGGCTGGACATCTGCATGGTTCTCATTCTTGTAGCGAGCTAGCCAGGCGGTGGCTAAGCTCGACAGCGTCCGAGAATTTGTAGGCACTCTTGTAGTCAAAGTTAGTTCTATCACCTTCATTTATATAGGTCTTCGCCGGGGGGTTTTGTCGACGTAAATGGCGTCTACTATTCCCCCCTGAATGATTGTAATGACCCGCAATTTTGAAGTTCGTGGAAGCCCACCTATAGCGGCTGATTTAGGTAAAAAGGCGTAAGTAAGATGAGATCACTGGCAGTGGCTTTTTGACAAAAGAGTGGATCGTTACAATCATTCGGGGGGGTAGTAGAATTCAAGCCTTGAGACGCCCCGGAGCTTGAAGCCAAGGGATTTCGTTTTAGGCTACGCACGTGTATGCCCGCGGTAAATGCTTCCATATGCCAATGGATAGGTATTGATACAAAGATGCCACTAGGAGTAGTGACAATGGGGAGCCCCGTGCAATTGAAATCCTTCGGCTGGGAAGTCCAGAGGAGACAATCGTATTAAACATACAAGATCAGCAGACCCTCTCGATCATTTGGGCTCGTCTCTATACAGTATAGTAAGAGAAAGTGGGAGCGGATTTTGGATTAGCGAGATGAGCCTAGTGAGTAATATTGCTTATGATGGCTCTTCTCAGTTATTCCCTACTATTCCCAGGCCGCAAACCTCGCGTTGGACCTCTCAGCTCGGTACTAATCTTACAGTGTCTGGTGTACAGTGGATTCGAGCATGGTTTATATTCCTACCGCCTTAAAAGGAGCGTTTCTGTGGGGGGGATGTACCGGAACAGTAAGCGCTTGGCATACTACAACGACGAAAGTCGGCGATCAAAAGAAGTACCATGAATCCTACCCTTTATTTAGTGACTATTCAATTTGGCGCCTTCAGCGACAAATATTATAGACCATTTAAAAGACTGTGGTTGGCGCCAGTCGTGAACACACAGGCTAGCACGTTCTGAGACCCTTCTCAATTGCACGAGAACAGCTATTTGCCACTATGTAGGTCAGATCAGTGTGGATGCACGGCCCAGGGGCCGTGGATCTTTAACAGCGGGGTAGCTCTACCTGGGCTAGGGAAATGCCTCACGCAGTCGCTTTGACCCCATGGAAATATTCGTATCCACGTGTTCCTTCCATTTAACTAAAAAGATCATCGTCACCTACAAACTAGTAGCCAAGATGCCAACATTCACCGCTCCCAGGACTGTGCTAGTGACCGGCGCAACCGGGAAACAAGGTGGTGCTGTCATTGAGAACATCCTGGCTTCTTCGCAAGCGGCTTCCTTCAACATCGTCGCGGTGACCCGCAATGCGACCAGCAGAACAGCTCAGAAGCTCGCTGCTCATCCCAATGTGTCAGTCATCGAGGGTGACCTAGCAAGTGTCGACGCCATTTTTAACAAGGTCGGGCCCATATGGGGAATCTACAGCGTACAGGTCAATTCGGAAGTCGAAGAACAGCAAGGCAAAGCCATCGTCGATGCCGCAATTCTGTATGGCGCTCAGCACTTTGTTTACTCGTCTGGGGACCGTGGTGGTCCGGAACGATCGCCCAACAATCCCACCTACGTCAAGAATTTCGCTGCAAAGCATGCCATTGAGAAGCATCTTCAACAACGGGTCGAGAAGAGCCCCCAGCAGATGACTTATACAATTCTTCGACCAGTGACTTTCTTTGAGAACCTTTCCACGGATATCCATGGCAAAGGGTTTGCTCGCATGTGGGAACAACTAGGCAGCAAGAAACTCCAGATGGTATCAACCAAGGACATCGGCTGGTTCGCAGCCCAGAGCTTTCTCCAGCCCGACAATTTTAGAAATGCAGCCTTGACTCTCGTAGGCGATGAGTTGACACAACCCGAAGCTAACGTTATCTACAAGAAGATTACAGGACAGTCTATGGCCATGGCAGCTTGCCCAATCGCGAGTGCTGTCAAGTTTGTGTTGAAGGGGTCTGTAGGCGATATGTTCAAGTGGTTTGAGGACGAAGGCTATGGTGGTGATGTGCAGGAATGCCGGAGCGTGAATCATAACATGCAAGATTTCGCCGCTTGGCTTGACGAGAATAAGAAAACTTTTGTGTAATGCTGTGCCCATTCGCATGATATAGCACTACTCAGTCGATCCCAGAACTTCAAGGCAGATAATAATGCCAAAAATAAAGTCGTTAGTGGAAATTTGCTGCTGTAACTTTTTTTTATAATAATTTGTAGTTTGGGATGTTGAATAAATACCCTTCCATAATCCATGACGGCTTCGTAGTTACCTTGCCTTCACGCAGGAGTTATAGGGCCTGATTCCTACATTGGCGCGATTGAGAGGAAACCAGAGGTTTATATACAGTAGGACAAACAGATGGGACGCGTAGTTCCATTGCTTTATGGCGTAGTATATCTGTTCTCAACCCATATTTGTAACCGGCGGCAAATATCAGAGCTTCAGTAGCTTAACGCCTTCTCCCAAACCAAGGCAAGGCTCATTAGTTCTGCTCCGTCCATCAACAGTGTAACAGAGTCTTCAAACATTGAGTATTTGCCAAAGGGCAACCATATGCAAAATCAAATATCCTACTAGCATTCTGCACGGCTTATAGTGTATCAAGTGTATCACAATAAATGTGGTACACGCTTCAGCCCCATGTTAATGCGGAGCTGACTTGTCCACATACTACAGCAGGTGGGAGTCGGGAGAATTGCCACTCTTGAAGCTTCTCCGGGGCCGCCTGCATCGATCTTCTCCAAAATGCAACAAATATAGCAGTTTACTACAGTGTTGTATCTCATAAGATTAGATATTGATTGACTTCTAACGTGATTTGTGGAAATGGAATTCAGAGTAACTTGGCTGAGCCAGCCGATCAACGGATATATGACATCAAGTTAGGCTCCGATGGCGACTACAATATGATCCTACGGAGCATGAGCCAGCAATCAATTTTTGGGCAGTGCATATAATAAGTTACGGAAGCTACAAGTTTATTCATTAAGAGCAACTATATGCCAGCTTTTTCTAGGCACGCCCCACACGCCAAATACGGAGCAGCCTAGATGAAGTACGCCAAGCAACATGACAACATAGTAATGCAGGTACTAACGATGATAAACTAGGAATAGCAATAGAACTGCGCGGAAGAAGTCGTAAACTTAGAATTGGTCCAAACAGAATATATATCTTATAGTTTTTAAGGCGATCCTATCCCCAGTGATACAGCCTATATCCTCTATCAATTTGCTCATGTAGCATGAAAACCATTCCGATAGTTGCATTATGTGGGTATCATGGAAAACGTGCTTCTCGACATGGATCCAAACCACAAAAATGTTGCCATAAAAGTGTATAATCACGTCGAGAAGAGGATATATTTATTCGACTAGGTGATTGATATGCAGAAAAGTGCCTAAGTGCCGGTTAAAATATTGGGACCGGCGATCTATTACTCATCGTATGAGGTTACTGTTGAGAAGCAGCAAAGATTTTCTGAAGTCTCGGACACATTTCTGGTTAAGGCTTTGCCGATGACGGAAAATATTGTCCGTTCAATAATAGCAATCATAATAGCATCCTGTCGCCGAATAAATCGAATCCTATTCTGTTTCTTTGGTAATTTTCCCGTGCACGATCACTTACGGATTGGTGTTGAGTGGGTCTCAAGTTTCGCCCTAATTATTCCTCATCAGTGAGTTCCGTTGTAGATCTCATCAATCTGTGACTTTGCCCCAGGTTTCAAATCGCCCCAACGTCTCACGCATACTATACCTCCGCACGAGATTTCCGATTAATTACATCTCGATATTGATTATTGACACATCTACTGTTACTAATATTCACCAGTGCCTTCAATTGCCGGAGAATTCCATCACTGCCGGTGGATGTCCCGCCGCCGTTGGAACTAATGTCTCCTTCCGCGATGCTTATAATTGTGGTCAATCCAGCTAAACAGGGGAACCTTGTTACGTGTAGCCAATAATATAAGGCATGAGAAAACCGAATCTAAATTTGTAGGGTTTTGACGCGCGGCGAAGGAGGTGGATGAATGTCGAGCTTCTCTGGGATATATGAAAAATATATGAGGTGTGCGTAACTGTTATGAGTATAGGGTTAGATCAGCCTTCTGCCATATGGTGCGAAATGGCGGAAGGCTACTTGTTACCATCAGTAAAGGCGAAATAGAACTTCATATGGATGGAAGGCCACGAGAATTATGGAGCACTGGTTACCAAAGTCAAAGTATAAAGCACCTCCAGTTTCCCAAGAAAGTCCTCTCAATCCAACATCTTCAAAGCATTCTTCAGCTCAATAACATTTCGCCTCTCTCAATCCAACTCATAACAAGACTTCTGTCAAAAAACCAACTCTCAATTCAAAATGCAATTCACCTACGTCCTCCAGGCCCTGTTCGTCGCCGCCGCACTTGCTGCGCCCGCTCCTCAAGCCAGTGGTAAGAATCCTCCTCAATACACAGGCCAACTGCAGCCTGTATCATCTCGAATCCTACTAACTTTCCTAGGCGAGGCTTCTGGCGTTTTGCCAAGCGACGGCTCTGTCCCAACTGGCGTCTTCCCAAGTGACGGCTCTGTCCCAACCGGCGGGCCCGTCGCAACTGGCACTGGCAGCGCTCCTGTCCCAACTGGCGACGTCCCATCCCAGTCCGGTGGAGGTGGAGGTGGCCCCGACAGCACTCAAACCGGCGGTGAGAGTGCCCCTACTGGCGCCCCCGGCGGAGGCGAGGGTGGTAACCAGGGTGGAGACCATGGCGGCGATGAGGGCTCCGGCGAGGGCTCTGACGAAGGCTCTGACGAGGGCTCTGACGAGGGATCCGACGAGGGTTCCGACGAGGGTTCCGAGCCCAGCCAGTAAGCGTCGAGAACGACGATGAGTAGCACCGCAGGCGGAAGATGCACAATCCTCTGATACGACCGAGGCCACTGCAGGACAAAGAGATGGCGCAGCGGGCTGCTAAAATTCTAATTCTGTGGATCAGTACATAAGTTGTGTTTTTAGTTGAATTTGATTTGTCGATGTCGTTAAGAGTTATCAATGAATGCGTGCGCTGTGACATGAATGAAGTTGACTTCCTTGTTCCCGCCATTGAATGGCTGCTGGAGCCCACTTGCCCCTATTTTTGACATTATCTGCTTCAGTCTAAAAGATTCAACCTACATTTGAGCTGATTACACGTGTATTCGAACGTGCAAACATTGTAGTAGTACAGTACCGACCAGAGATATATTGGGGCAGGGCACAATCTTCAAAGTCTTTTGGAGTTCTAGACTCCCCACCTATAGCTCGAAATAAGCAACCTCATTATCCACTTCGCGCACCACTTACCCACCAGATCCACTGTCTCACAAGGCTGCATCGTGGCGTGGCCCCACCAACCTTTAACTACCCGAGACCTAAATCGTAACGATGGGCAATGTGGGCGATCGAATGACGTTCAGGAACAGGTTACTCTACCATCTGTGGGTTACGGCGCAGGTACGAGGCTTGCGCGGCCAAATGTGCTCACGACTAAATTGCGCGCATGCGAACACTGACGTCTTCCTGCGTATTATTATTACTTGATAGTTTTAGAAGGTTGCGTAGGTTTTGTGGCTGGAACGAAGTGGATATGCGACAAAATATGACGATGACGTAGATAATTCAAGTTATAATGGGGATATATACTTCAGTCGCCACTTTTTAAGTTTGCCTAGTTGGAAATTTAAATACCACTCTAGGTTTGTAGAATATAAGCACGTTTAAATATTAATTTTAGATCTCAGAAAGTTTTACCTACATGTTGTTGAGTCATAATATTGGTATTCTTCGCGACCAGGACATTCCTAGTTGGAATTCAACGGATATGAATCTATCTCACTACTACCCTAGAATATCATCTTCCCAGGGAAATAAACTGCATATAAACAAGCATGCGGGTTTTGTTGGGTACAGCAATTCCTTAGTATCAAAGCCTTGTTGGTGAGCATCTTTAATAGCCCCTTTTTGCAAAGGAACAGGAGCCTCATCCTGGTGTCTCCAATGGCCAAGGCACAAATGGTTGTCCATTTTGGGTCTAACGGTGTACGCCCCTCACCCAAGTCCAACAAGCGCGTGATGACCAAAGCGGTGACATTCTTTCCAAAGTCCTTCATATCAATTTGGAAATCCGTCGGGCATCGTCCGAATTTCTGCACCCCTGAGCACGTAGAGCAGCTAGAATTGAGCTGTAGATTGCCCAAATGACTTATTCGGCAGGCTACTTTAACCTCGGGATTTGTACTGATGTAGTGGCCAAGATGGTGGTTTATATGCGGACAGACAGTTAGGTACATTCGAGGACTTGAATATGAGTTGCTGTCCAGCAGGGTAGAGAAGCCAGTCCTGGTGGCTTAATAGGAGGGGCCTGTTCATGATTCGGCAGGCGAATGCTCGTTGGTAGGTAAGCCCAAAATGGAAGCGGGTATGAATTCCACATAGTAAGGAAAGAAACCTTTGGCAGTCTGCACTATAACCATAGCGATGAAGCTTCATAGTTGACTGGAATGTGATGGAGTCAAATTCACTGCAGATGAACGTTCTACACCATTCTTAGCATCCGCCGTAGCACACCGTGGTTCCCCAGGAGAAAGTGGCCGTCGCATATTCCTATGTCGGCTCTTGCTGCCACGGCGAAGGAGTTTGCAGGAGTGACACATAACATGGAAGAGTAGATCTTTCTCGAGGAGTGTTAGGAATGCAACCCAGTCAGACTCATGGCCTTCCGCCTTAAGCCTGACGAGATACTGATTTCCCAAGATATATGAGAAGAATTAGCAGCTTATACTAAAGGAGGCGACGTATGGTGGGAACAGGAAGGTGGCTGCTATGTATTCGATGAGCTCGATAGGAAGCTTCCTCGATAATGAGTGTTGACGGATATCATTTAGTGATTTACTTTGACAGGTCGTGAGAGACCTGAAAAGCAATAAAAGCCAGTTATAGAGCCAACCAAGTAGTAGCAGCATTTTAACAGTGTATATAATGAAGAATTAAGTGTCCGTATTATAAATGCAGGAGGTATTAGCGTTAGGTGCCTTTTTTCTTCGGGACCTGAGAGACGTAGCTAGACACGTCAAACTTCAATTCCCCCAAAAATCAAACCAGCTGCTTCAGCACTTGATAAACGAAGTCAGCCGCTTATGCACCCCAAAAGCGTAACCAGACACTTTAGCGCTTGTGAAACGAAACCGGCCACTTCAGCAACCCCCCCTAAAAAAGAAACCAGCCACTTCACACTTCAGCACCCAAGAAACACAACCAGGCATCTGAGAAAACCAACGAAGACCAAACTCGTTAATAAACCCCTCAAGCACCAAGCACTCCCAAAATCTCGTAGCCATCTGAAAAAGAAATCCCATTCCTATCCTATCCTATCCTACTCCTACCCTACCCATCCCTCCGCCTTTCTGGTCCCCCAAAATAAACCAAAACATAACCTAGGAAACATGGGGCCTAAAAGCCCAATAACCCGATGACCAAAAACCCAAAAAATTGTGAGCGCCGAGAACCCAAGGAGCCCCGTAAATAAGGTCCCTCCTACACTACAGCCACCTCCTTCCCAGCCCTGCCCCTCGCCATTCTCTCCCCCCAAACCCGCTTTCCGGCTCTCAATTCGAAGATGTCGTAACCATCCCCGCCCTGGACAGTCTCAAGGACCTTCCGGATCTTGGTGCGGTACACGTCCACTATGACCTGTTAGCCTCTTTCACCATCAACAGCCCTCCCCCCTGGACCGTCGCCCNAGGAGAAAGGACAAGACTCACAACACCTCTGCAAAAACACCTTCCTCCTCCTAATCCTCTTAGCCCCAACCCACGCCAACCTCCACGCCAACTCATTCAGCCCCCTCTCCCTAATCCTCCTCTCCCTCCCCACAGCCGGAACCACCACATCCACCCCCACCCCACCCATCCCCTCCCCCCTGGCGCCACCACGGAGAGAAGGCCACGCCAGGACGCGAGCAGGCACGCCCTTTCCCCGCTCTGCACTCGCATCCTCGCCAGCGGATTTCAGAGACACGTCTTCACTCTCAACTTCCTCCCACACGGCGCGCCAGCTGCGCACGAAGACGCTGGCGCCCTTGCGGACGCTGTCGGGGATCTCGTCAACGCCTACGCTGGCGAGGTCGGCGCGGATCTTGTGTTTGGCCGCTAGCCCGCCTGCTGCGGTGGTGGTGACGGCGTTGGCAGCTGAGCTTGTTGATGCGCTGGTGTTGGTGGAGTTGGTGGTGGAGTTGTTGGTGTTAGCGCCAGTGGAGGCGGCGGCGGCGACGGATTTAGGAGGGGTGACGGGTATGTGGAGGTATTTGGGGGATTTGCCGGGGGGGAGGAGGGGGGGGAAGAGGGTGGGGTTCAGGTGGGAGGTGGAAGGAGGGGCGCTGGTGCTTGTGGGGGGTGGTGGGTGGATGGGGAGGGTTGCTGTTGTTGCTGCTGTTATCGCTGTCGAAGGGAGGCTCTGTTGAGGGAAATTGGAGGCGGGGTTGGACATGGCGGAATTGCTGGCGGCGGAGATGTCCTCGATGTTGTTGGGGGAGGGAGGGCCTACGGAGACAGGACGGCGTTAGCCTATTTCTACACAACGCTCCAACGTTTCAGATGACGGATGACGGATGACGGACGAAGATGAGACGAGACGACTGATAAGACGTGTGGGATGGATGGATAGACAGAACGAGCCGGGTGCAAGGCCGCCCCCCGCTGCGCCAGCCGCGAACGCGTGGATGTGCGCCGCGCAACGGCAAGCAGCAACAGCAGGCAGCAATGCAGCCTCGGCTCCGCGGGAAAATTCTAGTATACAAGCAAATCCGCCTCCTTCCCCCCTTTTCTCCCATTTCCCGATCCATTTCCATTTCCTTAATCCTACTCCGCCCTGCCCGACGATGATATCGACATCCCTCATAGCACCGACACCGGCCACCCTCCCCACCAAGCGACGCCATTCCGCGCGCCACGTGTAGACGGTATCCAGCGAATACAGTAAAAAAAACAACGATAGAGTAAACCAGGAAACAAAAGATGTGTGGCAGAAATCAAAATGGGTAGAGCCAAGAATCGAATAAGCCAAACAGAATCGATCGGATCGAGATAAAACAAAATCCAGCCCGCAGGCGCCCTAGAGAAGAGGAATTTGAAGAACAAGAGAAGACAAAAATTGGGTCACATTGGGGCTGAGCGCAGTGCATAGAAGAGAAGTAGATGAGGGTGATGCACGAGCACGGAAATCTGAGGGAGGATGAAAACAAAAACATCGGGTGCGTGTGCAAATGTATGGGGAAAAGATGACATGTGTGTGTGGTATCATAACAAGGAATTTTTATCGCAATCCTCAAATTTTAACGTGAGGGGGGTTTGTGTATGGGTATTGGGGGAGAGAGAAGCATCACATCTGGTGAAACATACCGCTTCCGTCATCGCCATTCGGCGCAGCTGCCCCGTCCGCATGGGCCTGGTGATGGTGATGCATTTGTGCGCCCATCTTCCCCTGTTGCTGCTGTTGTTGCTGCTGAACCGGCAGGGGTCCTGGTGGTGCTCCCGGTGGCATGCCAAGCGGTGCTGCGTGTACGAGCTTGCGCGAGTTGATCTTTGCCATACGGCGGACACGACGCGACCGCAGACGCGGGTCCTGGTTGCTGTTTCGCCACGAGTCAACCGCGCGCTGGATAAGACCACGCTTACCCCTCAAGCATGGGTTGAGCTCGGCCAGGGCCCAGCCGACTGTGTTGCACTCGCTCTCGTAAACGAGACGGTTGCCACGGTACTGGTCCTTTGAGCAGCACGCGCGGGGATAGACGCAGTTCTCTGTCTTGAATTCTGGAGCTAGCGAATCGACGGCTACAGACTCGACGTCGCAGCGGATGGTGTATTCCATCTTGACGCGGTCGCGCGAGTACTCAAAGGCGATCCACTGCACGCCGTTGCCGTCCTGGCGGACGACGAGAGGTGTTGTGGCTGGGATTGGCCCAGGAGCTGCAGAGGGGCTGACGCCGGTCCCTGGGAGAGGTGGTGCGCCGTTGGTCGCGGGTGGGATGTGCTGGAGAGTGTGTGGTGGTTGTGTTTGGCCCTGTGGGGGTGCTGGGGCCGCTCGCTGCTGCTGCTGCTGTTGTTGCTGCTGTTGTGGCGGGTGCTCCATCTTGGTGACACGAGGACTGCTGGTCATCTGCTGTGGGTGCTGGCCGGGGTGCTGCATCTGGTGCTGCGCCTGTGGGTGTGACATGAGCAGATTGGACTGCGGGCCCATTCCCTGGTGATGCTGTGGTTGCTGTTGGCCATAAGGCGAGGGGTTACCCTGCTGTGGCATGGGTGGGTAAGTTTGTGGAGGTGGTGGGTAGTACATTGGTTGCTGCTGCTGCATCTGAGAGGGAGGTTGGGAGTAGATCTGGCGACCGTGCTGGTCGTGGCCTGATGGCGAGGCTACGGACGCGGGAGAGTTGGATTGTGGAGTGTGGTAGATCGGGGGATAGAGAGGGCGCGCCATTCCTGCGGCTGCGATGATATCGGGAGTGTCTGCGGCTGCGCTCGTCAGTCGCTGCTCCTGGTGTGCGGGCGGCGCCGTGGGATCTCGCGCAAACTCACCTGCGGAGGTATAGGTGCCCGTCGCGCTCGGCGTGCTGTAAGGACTGGGGTGGGTATAGTAGGGCACGTCTTGCGGGTGCTGGGCGACCTGGCCGGTGCCGTTCTGTGCGTACTGCTGGGGCAGGCCGTGGGTAGGCTGGTAGGCACCGGAGTGCTGTTGCTGCTGCTGCTGCGGGGCGGGCGGCTGCTGCTGGTGCACGACGCTGGAGGGGCGCTGGTGCGGCAGTTGTTGCGGCGGCGGGCCCTGCGCGTGGTGCGGCTGATGCTGCTGTGGATAATACTTGTCAGTCACCATTGCGAATTACTCTTGATGAGCAAAAACAACCATTGACAGGTGGTGGAGGGCTCGCGTCGTGCGCTTGCGATGATGAGGCAAGTCGCGCGGAGAGAGCGGTCCTGGGGAGGAAAAGCGTCGACTATTTTTTTTTATTCGGAAATGTGCGCGCGTGCGACTTGTAATAGTCGCGATGAGATGAGGATTGTTGTTGGCTGGACAAGGGACCTTTGCGCGTGTAGAAGGGTCTGGTCGGTTACGGGTCTGGTCGTGCGCTTGGCGGCCGATTGATAATGAGAACGAAGGTGGGCGGCGTGGAGTCGGGTGGATGATGTGTGAGCAGCGTCGAGTCGTTCAGGTCGTGGAACAAACTGAAACGGCGAGCAGTGTATTCGAGTAAGTCCTCGAGGTACTACTATATGTTGCAAGGACTCGGGGTTGGTAGCGCGGAACCGATGAACCCCGATTTTTCGCGTTTTTTTTTCCCCTCTGTCGCGTCGCGTAACGTGGGAACGTGGAGATAAGTGAGGGTGCTTGACTCGACGGATAAGTGAAATCGGGTCGTGTCGTAAAAAGGTAGTTGCGCACGCGTTACTTGTCGATGATGAGATAGGTAACGAGAGTTGTGAATAGCTTCACTTTTTATTTATTTATCTTTGCGGTGGCGAACGTTGTGTCGCGAACGGTGCTCCTGTGGGTAACAATTAATGCCTGTCGCGATTTGACGTTGAATGGGGGTTTTTGAGTGGTGGTTGGTAGTGTGTAGTGGTAGTGTTTAGTGGTGGTGGTTGGTGTGAGTGGGTGGGTGGGCAGCAGGGTAAGGTAAGGTAAGGGCAGGTAAGGTAAGGTAAGGTAGGGGGATGGAGTTGGGGGATGGGGGGAGGGGGGAGGGGAGTAAGTACCTTGCACGACTACTGCGCAGTGCGGGAAGCGTCAGGTACCTTGGAGGATTGTTTTTCTTTCTTTCTGAGCGGGTATCGGCTGTGGTTTGACGTGGGTTTTCTTGGTGGTAGTGGCGGGTATGTGGCACTGTTGGGATGAGCGACTGTGGACAAAACAGAGCCAGTAGACAAACCAGTAGAGTAGAAGAAGGAAGTTCGATGAGAAGGAAGGGGAAGGTAGTAGTAAGGGTAGTCGAGGTAGTAAGTAGTGAGGTAGTGAGGTAGTAGGGTAGTCGAGGGTGGAAGGGGTTTGTCAACGGTCGACCATGCCATGCGGGAAGCAGGGGACATGGGTTGCTTTAAGTACGGTGGGCGG